>OX940802.1:43509112-43748132 GCA_954870605.1 Acer campestre | reverse complement strand
TTGTTATCAATTCAATTCCAATAAGTTGTACTTACAACATTAGATGTTTGTGTCAAAGCTACATGTAGAATAATAGAAGGAAAAACAATAAAGAATGATTTTGCTTTATAGTATGCCGAAATTGATGGAATTTATTCTAAAGTGCAAGAATTTGTTGATAGTAACAACTCCACAAAATTCGATTTATATTTTTTGTCTGAAGAGTGAAGACTGAACAGTGTTGAATTGTACTGAAAACTGAATGGTGACAGAAAACTGAAAAACGTTTTTGTTTTTTTTTTTTTTTAAGTTATAAATATATATATATAATGGAGGCTTTTTGGAAACCTGTGATTGATAAAATTAAATCTAGGCTTGCTCCTTGGAAAAGGGGTTTCATGTCCAAAGGTGGGAGAGTGGTGATGATAAAAGCGGTTCTCTCAAGTCTTCCAACGTATTTTATGTCGGTCCTTTAGAATTCCAGTTAGTATAGCAAGGAGTATTGAAAAATTTCAGAGGGAGTTTTTTTGGAATGATGGTATTGTAAAGAAGAAAATTCATTTTGTGGATTGGAATTCCATTTGCAAAAGTAAAAGGAATGGTGGTTTGGGGATTGGTAGGATATTAGAGAAGGGTATGAGTCTTTTAGCTAAATGGTTATGGAGATTCGGTAAGGAGGTGGATTCCTTATGGAAGTTAGTTATATGTGCAAAATATGGGTTGGATAATAAATCACTTCGGTGGGAATGGCAAAATTTGAGGAATGGTTCTCATTTTGTAAAGGCTGTTAGCAAATTATTGTGTGATGGAAATCGGTTTAGCAAGGTTATTGATGATGGATTTCGTGTAGTGGTTGGAAATGGAGAAAGAATAAAGTTTTGGGAGGATTCAATCTGTGGTTCAGTTCCTTTAAGAATTGCTTTTCCTCGAATTTTCGCTTTGGCTAGTAATAAAGCTAGTTGGCTGGTGAATAATGGCAGATGGGAGGGGGAAAATTGGTTGTGGGACGTTTCATTGAGGAGGTCATTATTTGATTGGGAGTTAGAAATTTGGAAGTGCTTTAAGTTAGCTTTGGATTGCATTACTGTTAGGAAATGTATTCCTGATTCTTTAGGATGGGTTTTCTGTCCCAATGGAGCTTTCTCAGTCGGTTCATTTAGGAGGTGTCTGGAGGATTTTGAGGGTGGCGTTTCTTATGAGAATTCTATGTTATGGCATGGTTTTTCTCCTCCGAAGGTAGAATTGTTTGTTTGGCAGTTGTTAAAAGGGAGGGTGGCTGTGAGAGAGGTGATCCAAAAAATGGGAAATGTTTTTTTGGCTTCAATTGAGTGCCCGCTATGTAGTTTGGTGATTGAATCAGTGGATCATTTGTTTCTCCACTGTCAGTGGTCTGCAAAGCTTTGGTCGGGAAGTATGGAATGGTGGGGTGTGAAGGTTTGTTTCAATAGGTCGTTGGAGGGTTGGTTTCAAGGTTGGTTAGGTCTTTGCCCTGTTTCAAAATGTAGGAGAGCCTGGATCTTATTGTTTTTCGCTGTTGTTTGGTCTGTTTGGGAGGTTCGAAATGATCTCGTTTTTAATGCAGTTGAAGCTAATATCGGCAAGGCTTTGGATTCGGTAAATTCAGAGTGGCATCTTGGTTCAAGTATCTTGGTACTGGCTCTGATGAAGATTTATCTATTCTGCTCTTGGATATTAGTGGTAGATGCATTGACAAGCATAAAAAAAAGTCTTTGTCTGCAAGTGATTGGGTGCCTCCATTGGAGGACAGTCTTTTTTTCAACGTTGATGCTCGCTCTTGGTTGTCCAGGTATGGCTGGTGCAGGGGGTGTTCTCCGTAATGCTGAAGGGAGGATTTTGTGTTTGTTTTCGACCTTTTTGGGAATATGGGATTCAATTCTGCAGAAGTTTTTGCCATACACTCAGCATGTCAATTGATAGCCTCTAAACAGCAGTTAGTTAATAAGTCTATTACAATCATTAGCGATTCGAAATCGGCGGTATCTTGGGCAAATGGTGATGGTTTTGGTAATTTTAAGTTGGTTCAGTTGGTTTACGACATTCGTGAGTTCCTAAGATGCAACAATGCTGTCAATGTAGTCTTCAAAATCGGGTTCAAATGCTTTTGCTGACAGTCTTGCTAAACTAGGATCTAATAGAGCAGGGGATAGGTTGGAATGGGGTGTTATATGATAGTTGTTGCTAGTCTGGATGGGCTGTTTTGTTTTGTTGTGTTAGATGTTTTGTTTGTTGGTATGTTGGGTGTTTTGTTACTCTGTCATCGTTGTTGTTGTGACGTTGGCTTGGGTTTGTTTTTTATGTGGTGCAGTAAGTTTCTGTTTGTATCTTGGCTGGCCTTCTTATGGCCTTTTATTTAAATAAATTCTGCTGTTTTCAAAATATATATATATATATCTGAAATCTGAAATTAAATACGATTACATCTATGTCTTTTCAACTATTATGTGTTATATATTTTATATTTAATGTATAAACATGGACTAATTTCTTTTATTTATTTATTTTTGTTTGTTATTTAATCTATTAATATTCTTGTTTTTTTAATTATTATTTTGTTTCTCATATGAATCTTGAGAGACCTGGTAATAAACTAATAATAAATTGGGAAAAAAGTGTGGGAATTGCAATGATATATTGATATTGTGATGTTGTCTTTGCTTTTAGTAACAAAGTGCCTTCCACTTCTATTGTTTTCTCTTTTACTAGAGAAAAACTAAAGATTAAAAATAACAGAAGTTAAATTTTTTTCTCTAGTCAGTTGCAGGATGAATGTATATTATTTGGATTATAAAAAAAAATTGTTATAGGTTATTTAAGTAATAATATTTTTTAAAAGAAAAAATGGGTGTAGGAAGACATTTCATGGGTGGCAATACAGTCACCCAAAATATTAATATGGTTAGGGTCATGAGAGAAGACAAAACTAGAAATTTATTATATTTGTGAGGATAGTTTTGGAAATATAAAATTAATATCAATCCAGTTGTTTTTATTTAAGTGAAAAGTGAAAATTTTCACTTTTATAAATAAGTGATTTTGTGAGTTGTTTAAGCGATTTTACTTAAAAAAATCAAACAAAACAACTTAATAGAACATATTAAAGCCATTTAAGTATTAAGTGAGAAAATCAAACATGCCTTTACGCTTTATTATCCGATTATGCTTCATTTCATTATCAATAGGTCAACCACCAGGGACGAACCCACCTTAAGGCCGGGTGAGGCATGTGCCCTACCTCAATTTTTTTTTTAAAAAATTGATTTAGTTTTCATTTATATATATATATATATATATTAACACTTAATATAAATATTAACTCATAGCAAATAAATATCTTCTTTATTTTTAGTTTTCATTTGGTTTTCAATTGGTATTGTGTCCTTGCGCGTTCTACTCCTACCATTTACACTTTTCAAGCAAATAAATATCTTCTTTCTTTAATTCAATTTTATCTTGTAATTTTAATACTTTTTTAATTTACCATCTTTTCCGATTCTTTTCTCAAATTTTCATCTCCTTCTAAAATAAAATAATTCACTTTCTTTTTTTCTACATTGACAACTTCTTACTACCTTTAATTTGTGTCTATTTATTTTAATTTTATTTTATATTAAATTATATATTATTATTTTGAACTTTTATTATTTCTAATAATTTTAGTTTGACATACCTGACACATCCAATCAATACACTCTAAAATCTCAAATGTTAATTTATTGTATTAAAATAGTTCATCTATTATTATGATTTATTTTATTTTATCCTTAGTATTTTTCTTTATTTTATAATTTTAATGTTTTCAGAATCAATAAATCAATAATTTACCAATAATTAGAAAAAAAAAATCAAAAATATGTTTAGTAATATTTATTAATCAATTATTTTTGTATAAATTTAAAGTGAATTCATAATAAATATAAAAAAATAATCTTATTATAAAATTAGAATGTAATTAATTATTTTAGGAATAAATATTATAAATTTTAATTGTTTATGTTGTTTTCTTCTTATTATTATTATTTTTTAATATCCCGTTCTTGTTTTTATGTATTTCTTTTAATATAAGATTATTTAGTTCAACTTAAATATGTGTTCTATTTGTTCTATTTTATCTAAACTTCATTATACCATCAATTTTTCTTTATAGATATTAAAAAATTAAAAAAAAAAAAACAAAACAAATTTTAGTTTAAAAAAAAAAAAAACCTCATTTTACAATTACCTTAATTGTTCAGTATTTTTATATATAATTGTTATTTTATTCAAGTGTCCCACTTGATTAAAATTCATGGGTCCACCACTGTCGACCACCTCTATCTAATTATGTTATATTAGAGGAGTTTCAGATGCTAATAATACCAAGAACACAATTTGAATGTTCAAATTGTACACTCACACTTGAGAGAGAAGAGATAAGAGAAAATAATTGAAATGGATAACTCTTTGAAATTGAACATGAAAATCATATACAATGCAGAAGAAGTATTACAATAAATTCTGCAACCGAACATTAGAGATCCATCAGGATCTATGGAGATCAAACACGTGGGAGGGAGGGGAGAGGGGGGGGGGGGGGGGGGGGGGGGGGGGGGGAGGGGGGGGGGGGGAGGGGGGGGGGGGGGGGGGGGGGGGGGGGGGGGGGGGGGGGGGTGTGTGTGTGACTTCAAGATCAATATAACTTATCCCGCTATTCTCATCGGGATCTATAGAGATCAAAGACGTGGAAGGGAAGGGGTGTGAATTCAGGTCAACATAACTTATCCCACTATTCATTTGATTGTAGATTTTAACATATTGACATGTTTGTTTGTTTAGGTTTTGCCTTGTATTCCTAAGTGAACCAAATGTGAACCAAATAAGACTCAACTGATGTGTTACTCCCTGAAGACGTGGGATAATGTTTGGAAGTTAAAGGTGGTGTTTGTGGGAGGTTTGAAGACCAAAAGAACGGAAAAATGAAGATTGTTTCAATGTATTGATCACATTTTTCTGAACGATATAATTTAAGGTGACTTGTAACGGTTTAGGAAGCGGGTGCACAACCGTGACCCGAATCATAGTTAATCATAAGTATACGTGGAACGGGAAATCTTCAACGAAAAAGGAAAGTGTTCTTTGGGAAGTTCTTATGCTTGAAGGAAAATGAATACTCTTTACAAGAAGACTTGTCATAAAAGAAATTGTATTTATGTGAAACAAGTAAGTCTTGTACGTTTAGGAGTAGGATTTCCTTTTTATCTTAAACTCCATGTAACTAGTATAAATAGACCTAATATCTATGTTATTAGATTTAAGGTTGTGGAGCAAAAAGAACACCATGTAACATTAGAGAGAGTGTGATGAGATCCGTGGAGACCCATGGGAATATCTGGGAGAGATCCAAGGGAATATCGGTGGATCAAGTTAGAGATCCATGAATGATATTCAGGGGAGACCTTGTGGATATTGGGGGTACTCATTGAGGATCTTGTGAAAGTGATTTGGGGTTAGGTGTGAGAGAGAATCCTAAAGTACTTGGTTGTAACAATTTATCATATAGTGAAACTTTCTCTGTCATCCTGACGGCCCGTGGTTTTTTACCATTTTCCACGTATATCTTGTGTTGTGATTGTTTACTCTCTCTCATCTATTTTTCTACTTATTGACGTTATTAATTGCTAGAAGTTATGGGCGAGTATTAGGCACAATGTTTTCACGTTCATCAGTTTGAATTATCCCCAATAATTGGTATCAGAGCCATATGGTTTGGCGATGGCGATGACAAGTCTTTATGAAAATCGTACGGAGGACTTGGTGGCATTGAGATAATGATGATCACGGTTGCCTAGTATGGTTTAGTAAAGAAGATACGTCTTGAAGGCGGTTTCAACTCGGTAGGGTTTGATGAAAGAAAGAATATTGATAAAGGAGAAGTTTGGCTCTTAGTGATAGGTACGAGTCATGGAGATCCAATCTGGGTGACACAAGGAGCTGATTGTATATCAAAAAAAAAAAAAACCTCCTAAACGCACAAAAAAAAAAAAAATCTTTATGGTATGGTGTGGGGCTTATCCGGCAAAGCACTCCTAATTTCTAGTAGCAAGTCTTTCACCAGGTATGTGATGCAAAGACAGAAGGTCTTTCACAAGGTTGGGTGATGTAAGGATATGTTTATCTTTTTGGCAGTTTTTCCCCACTAACCATGGAAGAGGATACGTTGCTACTAGTGGTCTATAATTGTGCACAAGGCATTGATCAGAAAATGATGCAAGGTGTATGGTGGACAAAGATGTCGATGGCTAACGAACTCCCTGGAAATCTTACTTAGGAGTTGCACCACAATTTCAGCAGGTTATTTCGACATGGTGCCGGAACAACGAACACAAAAAAAAAAAAATATGTGAAGGAAAATCTTATGATAGTTCGTTCCTAAGTGATTATACCTTGTGGTGGGGTATGGTGATTCTCGGTGATGAGAATTGTAGTTGTGGACAAAGGTCTTGAGAATTCAAGTCAAAGGGGAGAATTGTTAGGTTTTAACTTGTATTCCTAAGCGAACCAAATGTGAACCAAACAAGACTCAACATGATGTGTTACTTCCTGGAGATGTGGGATAATGTTTGGAAGTTAAAGGTGGTGTTTGTGGGAGGTTCGAAGCCAGAAGAACGAAAGAATGAGATTGTTTCAATGTATTGATCGCGGTTTTCTGAGCAATATAATATAAGGTGACTTGTAACCAATTTAGAAAGCGGGTGTGCAACCGTGACCCGAATCGTAGTCAATCATAAGCATGCATGGAACGGGAAATCTTCAACGAAAAGAACAGTGTTCTTTTTGGGAGTTCTTGTGCTTGAAGGAAAATGAATACTCTTTACGAGGTACAAGAAGACTTGTCATAAAAGGAAATAATATTTATGTGAAACAAATAAATCTTGTACGTTAGGAGTATGATTTCCTTTTATCTTAAACTCCATGTAACTGATATAAATAGACATAATATTTATGTTATTAGATTTAATGTTGTGGAGCAAAAAGAACACCATGTAACATCAGAGAAAGTGTGGTGAGATCCGGGAAGACGGAGGATACGAGGGAATATCTGTGGATCAAGTTAGAGTTCCATGGATGATATTCAAGGAAGACCTATGGGATATTGGGGGTACTCGTTGAGGATTGCTGAGCGTTGTTTGGGGTTAGGTGTGAGAGATAATCCTGAAATATTTGGTTGTAACAATTTACCATATAGTGGAACTTTTTCTGTCGTCCTGACAGCTCGTGGTTTTTTACCTGTTTTGGGTTTTTCGCGTATATCTTATGTTGTGATTGTTTATTCTCTCTCATCTATTTTTCTGCTTATTGACGTTATTAATTGCTATGAGTTATGGGCAAGTATTAGGCACAACGTTTTCTGCGTTCATTGGTTCGAATTACCCCCAACACTATTCCATCCGGATCTATGGAGATCAAACACGTGGAAGGGGAGGGGGTGTGAATTCAAAGTCAACAGAACTTATCCCACTATTCATTTGATTGTAGATTTTAACATATATAACATGTTTGTTTGTTTCTCTAAACATGCCAATTTTGAGATGACAACTTGAACATGTGTGATTGATATACAATTAGCTCAAATACTAAATTGAAAATTTGCTGTACATGGAGTAAGATTGCATCAGCTAGCCATCACCATCTTTGGTGGTGATAAAAAATAGTAGGGAAAATCATATTTTAGTCCCTGTAGTTTGCCATAATCTGCGTTTAGTCCACGGATATTGGTATTGTAATTTTCAGTCCATCCTTTCTCTGACAATATGGATTGCAGTCCCTACCGTCCAATTCCGTTAGGTTTCCGTCAAGTCAACAAGGGTCAACGAGGGTAAAAAAGTAAAAATAACATCAGATATTCTAGAAGCTTATATAAACTAAGGGTATAGTAGTAATTTACAATTAATTTTAAAAAAAAACAAATAAAACTAATTATATATATAACTAATTAAAAAATGAAAAAAAATTAAAACTAAATAAATTTTATAATTAATTGGATCTCACATTCTCACGGTGGAGATCAAAGGAAATTAAAAGTAAAAATAAACAAAATCTGAGATCCCATTGGCGATAGAGATCCGAGAATCATGAGGGAGATCTTATCGCTGGATCTCCATCGCGGAGATTGATCTACGGAGAAGACGGTGAGGCCGAAGGCGGCGGAGAAGATGGTATTCAATGTGAAGCTGGAGAAGTTCGACACGGCTGCGAAAATCAAGATCACTCGATCTCTCTCTATATATATCAAATCAAATGTTGTCTTTTGGTTATTTTTATCAATTCTTTTTTGGGTGATTCAAATGTTGTCCAGACATTGACAGTGAAGCAAATCTAAGTTCTCTCTCTTTCATGTGCAATTGTGTAAGTTTGGAAGACTAGACACCCAGATCAGATTAATCTTGAGTTCGTCTTTAACTGACCGAGGTATATACAATAATAGAAGACCCTTTCTCTGTATATATCATATGTTTGTGTTGTGTTTATTTTTCTTTTAATCTGGCAAAGAAAACATCAAATTATTATGAGAGTAAATTTTGGTTCATGATGAGGGACTTTCCTTCTTCTTTTGGGAAAATGGAGTTAAGCGACAACCGGAGACAAGGCAAATGCATATCTGGTTTGAGCGACCGTCGGAGACAAGACAATTGGGTTTGGGTTTTTGGTGAAGATGATGGGTATTGGGTTTGTGGTGAAGATGATGGATGATGATGATGAAATCCGGTATTGGGTTTGATAGATGATGAGAGATGATGAAATTGGGTATTGGGTTCGAGTTTGTGTTGTCTTTTAGGAAAATTGGGTTTCTGGTTTCAGGTTTCTGGTTGATAGATGATGAGAGCGGGTTTGATGCAAAAATGTTCTTTTTAGTCATCAAGATGTTGACATCTGTGATGGGTTTGATGCATTTGATCTGGTTTAATGATTGTTAATTGTTAATTTTTGTTGCTTAGTGTAAAATAAAAAACTATGTAGAATATATTGATGGCGGTGTTGATGATGGGTGTTCTTGTTCTTGTTCTTGTTTCTGTTTCTGGGTGTGGGTGTGGGTGTGTATATACTGTTGCATTTGTGTTTGTATTTTGGTGTTGATGATAATACTGTTGTGTTTGTGATTTTTTTTTCTAGATCTGTTATATTTTTCTTTTCCTGATTTGTTCAAATTTTTTTATTTTTTCAGATTTGTTCTCTTGTTCATCTTATCTCCAGAACTCTTGTATATATTTTTTTAAATAAAAACTCTCTTCGTTTTTATTTTAATTTCTGTTAAATAAAAAAAATTCAATTTTTTGTATTTCTTAAATTTTTTAATCTTTTCATTGTACATGTAAATAGCTTCAAAAAAAACTGTACATATTTTTTTTTTCTGTTTTTTAATTTAATTTATTAATTTATGTAAAATTTGTCCATAAGGGTATTATAGTCTTTTCAGAGGGGAGCAGCATTCAATAGGGGTATTTAGGTCAATTTACACGACTGACATGGCAGAAACTGTCTTTTGATTGATTCTGTCACAGAAAGACTAAAAGTTACAATACCAAAAAACTGTAGACTAAACGCAGATTAAGACAACCTACAGGGACTAAAAGGCAATTCCCCCAAAATAGTAATACAAAAGATAAGCATGATGTGCCATGGCTGCGGAATTTTAGCTGGACAAATCGAACTTGATTTCAATCTTTATATTGAAATTTATTCCAATCTTATTTATCTTGATTTCTGATTCATTCCAATACAATATATTATTTGATAAAATTATCGAAATACTTGAAATAACATTACTACCAAGTTATACTCCAATAAAAACATATTGAATATATGATAAACTGTGATTAATCACGAAAAAAAAAATGCGAGATCCCGTACATGAAACGTCGTCAACCTTTACAAATTAAAGAAATAGAGAATATTTATTTGAATTACTATTTTAATCACCAAAACTGATGGCTGATGGATGTATTTAATATGTTATCTAATTATTCTCCAATCTTTCCAAATCTCACTCTCTAGACAAATAATATTTCATGATTTTGCAGATTAATTAATTAACAATGCTAGAATAAATTTGGTTTACCTTCTTGAATTCTCTTGTTATCAGCTTATATTTCAATGAAGCTAACGATAACATAAATATTATCCTTTTTTTTTTTTTTTTTTTTTTTTTTTTTTTTTAACTACTACAATTTTCTAGGTTTATAGGGCAAACAAAACTCGAAAGCAGGTGATAACTAGGGTAGATAAAATTGCATATGACCTTTCTGAAATAATACTTATTGTTGATAAATAATTAGAGATTTCTCATCAAACAATTAGCAAATGATGATCAGAACATTAATGTGTTATCAAGATTTTTTTTTTTTTTTTAATTGGGTTGCATTGCATGTCATTCTCATGATTTTCTACAATAATGCTACTTTGCTCAAATTTAGTGTCTAAATCTGGTGCCCAAATGATGTGGCAACACTATAATCCATTCAATTAAATTGTATTAGATTTGTATAATTTAAATGAATGTGTTAGAGTGTTGATTCATTATTTTCACACCAGATTTGAGCATCAATTTTGGACAAACATACACATAGTAGCATTACTCTTTTCCAAGCTATGACTTGTACATTTTTTTAATGAAAAAAAAAACTATTTTTGGGATGTATCAATCTAGGTAGTGTTGATCATGGTGATATCATCTTATTTTCGATTTTCTATTTTGCGGAATCTGATATTGATGAAGTAGGTGTATTTGGATATGGATTGATGAATGAGGTTTGTATTTATATTTTAATTTTATTTTTTTGGAATTTGATTGGAAATTTGGGTTATTTTTTTTCTGGATTGAAGAAAAAAAATTGATGAAGAATATGTTTCCAGATTTTTGAGGAAGACGATGAGGACCTTTTTTTTTCAAAAATATTTTCATCTAATTTCAACCATCAAAAAAAAAAAAAAATTCAAAGATTTTTTTTAGACATTTTCAACCATTGTGATCAGATGATGGGAAGGAGAAGATTTGAATTTTGTTTGATGAGAATTGCGGACTAATTTTTTTCAACCATTCTTTTTTTGAAATGTAACAGGGAAAAAAATGATTATTTTAAAAATCTATCACGTGGAAAAAACGATTTGTCCTAAACCCATGTTTGAAAGAGAGGAAGAAGAAGATAGAGAGCAGGAAAAAATAGGAAAAAAAAAAAAGAAGTGGAAGAACGAAGAAGATTTTTCTTTAATGAGGTGGGTCTCACGGTGGGAATCATTAGAGGGAAATTTGGAACCCACCTATTGGGATGGATTTCACATTACCCTTTAGAGAGTAATGTGATTCTCATGGGATTCACTTTTCTGGGAATCAAAAAACACAAACTTAGTAACAAACATTAGAATGTTATTGGATTTTCATTCCCATACAAACATTACCTCATACCAAACAGCCCCTTAACAAATGATGATCATAACATTAATGTGTTATCAAGATTTTTTTTAATTGGGTTGCATTGCTTGTCATTCTCACGATTTTCTACAATAATGCTACTTTTCCTAAATCTAGTGTCTAAATCTAGTGTCCAAATAATGTGGCAACTCTATAATTCATACATTTAAATTGTATTAGATTTGCATGATTTAAATGAATAGGTTAGAGTATTGACATATTATTTAGACACTAGATTTGGACATCAATTTAATTTTGGACAAAATAGCATTACTCTTTTCCACGTTATGACTTGTACAGTTGTACATTTTTTTAATGGAAAAAAAAATCTATTTTGGGATGTATTCAGCTAGCTAATGATGATCATGGTGATATGATTCACACAAATATTATATAAATAGAATAAACCAAATTCAGCGGTGGGCCGGTGGCCACTATTTCAAACCCCATCACTTACCTCAAAAATCAACACGAAAGTAGACGATTTCAATAAAATATCGATATTTTCCGCTTGACATTGTAGAGAGGCATGCATCCTTCGTCAAAAGTGTACTTCAAAACAAAAACAAAAAACATGTGCGTTTATGATGAAGGATATATGCATCTTTGCAACCTAAAGCGGAAAATATCGATATTTTACTAAAATTATCAACTTTTATGTTGATTTTTGAGTACGCTTACGATGAAGAATGCATGCGTCTCTACAACCCAAAAAGGAAAATATCTATTTAATAAGATTAGTGGTTGCATAGATTGTAATCATTGTATATCAAAGGGGGGAATTGCACGAACAACCCTCGTGGTTTGATAAAATTATATGGATATGGCAATTTGGTAATTTACACACATACTTTTCTCAACATTTGAAAAGTGTTACACAAACATACTCTACCGTTAAATAGATCCGTTAGTCAATGGTCAAAAGTATAAAAAGTATAAATATCTTTATTTTTATTTTAAATAAACTAAAAAAATAAAAAATAAGATAAAAAATATTTTTTTTAAAAAATGTATTTTAGAAAACATGAATGTATCTTAAATCTGAAACCTGTAAAAAAAAATTCATCTTTACAATTAAAAGAAAATAGTTTTTTAAAATTAATTTAATAATAAATAAATTTTAAATTTTAAATTTATTTAAAATCAAGAGGGAATTGCACAAACTATTTTTTTAAGATGATTTTTTTTTTTTTCCAAATTTCAGATTTAAGATACATTCTTGTTTTTGCTAAAAGACCTTTTAATATATTTTTTAATTTTATTTTTATTTTTTTTAGTTTATTTAAAATAAAAATATAGGGTATTTTAGACTTTTTACACGTTTGACCATTGACTAACGGATCCATCTAACTGTATGAGATGTTTGTGCAATAATTTTCAAATGTTAAGGGAAGTTTGTGAGTATATGATCAAAATTGTCATATCCATACAATTTTATCAAATCTCGGAGATGTTTGTGCAATTCCCCCAAAAGTTAAAAACATGATAAAACTTTTTATTTATTTTTAACTATCTTTTATTTTTTTCTCTCTTAATGGTACTGAATCCTAATCCAACTCTTAATTGTCATTTGTTCTCTCTTGTGATTAAGTTTTTCCTCTCCCTGTAACAAGTGTATCCTAATCCGACTCTTAATTGTCATTAGTAACTCTTTATCATTTGAATTGATCAATATTCTAACAGACTAATGAATTTAATTCACATTAGAACTAATAAATCAAGGAACAAGAAATTTCTAAAAAAACAATGTAAATCTTCATTAACAGCTTCTTCTTCTTCGGTGCCATATTTTCACTTGTCAGATACAAATGCACAAAAGTAGACAGTACTCATATGTCATTATTGTAAGGAATTCGATTAACACACAATCAACATTTATAGGCACATAATTAATCCGAATCTCAACCTAAACATGTTTTTATATCATGATTAATCAAATCCTAAATACATATTACTAACCCATATCAATTCAAGAGAAAAGGGAGATAAGAAAGCGGAAGCGTACCTGAATCCATAGCCGAAGGATGGTGGACGGGTTGTGACCTTCCAAATTATCACGATCTTTATGAACCCTAAATTGTTCTATCTTGTTCTGTTGATGGGGATGCAAACAAGTAAAAAGTATCTTGTAATTTGGGGACCATAACCCTTATATATAATAATCAGATTATTATAAGGTTTACTATTTCTAATTTGGCCCCTCATCAAATTAGATATAGCACTATGGTATCTACATATTAATTTCATGACAATTATACCTTTAAGCCTTAAAACATTAAATCTTAATTAGATCACTTTAATTTAGGCTTAACCAAACATAACACATTTAATATTTACATGTGTGGCCCCACATGTTGGAATTTTCCAACAATCTCCCATTGGACTACATATGTAATTATACAAATGTGTATGACTTTATGAGCTCCAAAATTTTGCTATCACAATTTTAGGGTATATCCGAACAATCTCGCCCATTGATTATGCCGTTATAGGATCAAAGCAGTTTTCGTCACATTTAGTGTGACTAAACTCATCAATGGTCACATATAGCAACATAACCAAATGACATAGACCAATCATGGATGCGTAGCATGGAAATTACATGCAATGTGATCTATACATGTCTATTTCCAACTGGTCCTACTTTATTCTTAAGTGAGATCAATATTTAATACAATGCAACAGAGTGAAACAAACTGAATACTTTATTTCTGATCAAAAAAATATCCAAATACATAAATGCATATGTATGTCCAAAAACAAACATAAAGCAACAAAATAATGCAAACTCCCACTATAATGTGATATCCTCACACAAAATAACAAAGACCTTGGGTGGTAATCCCTTTGTAAGTGGATCTGCTATCATGGAGTTTGTCCCAATGTGCTCTATGGATATCTGTCCACTCTGCACTCTCTCCTTCACAATCAGGAACTTAATATCAATATGTTTTGACCTAGATGAGCTCCTGTTGTTGTTGGAATTTAGCACTGCTGACTTATTGTCACAATATAGTTTGAGTGGTCTTTCAATACCCTCTAGAATGCGCAGCCCAGTGACAAAATTCTGTCGCCATATCCCATGATTAGATGCCTCATAGCATGCTACAAACTCTACTGCCATGGTGGAAGAACCTACGAGTGTCTGTTTGGCACTCCTCCAAGAAATAGCTCCACCAGTCAACAGGTATATATAGCCTGATATGGATCTCCTACTATCTTGACATCCAGCGTAATCAGAGTCGGAATACCCTATAATCTCTAACTGATCCGATCTCCTATATGTGAGCATATGATCTTTTGTTCTTTACAAATACCTCATAACCTGCTTGGCTACTTTCTAATGATCCATCCTATGGTTACTTAAATATCTACCTAACATACCAACAATGTACATAATATCCGGACGCGTACACATCTGAGCATACATTAGACTCCCTAAAGCTGATGCATAGGGAATCTTCTACATTTACTTAACTTCAATGTTATTTTTAGGGTACTGTGACAAGGGTGTCACCTGGTTTGCTGTCCCGCATGCCAAATCTTTTGATCACTTTATCGATATAGCTTCTTTGTGATAATCCAAGAATACCCCGAGAGCAATCTCGTTGTATCAGGATCCCTAATACAAAGGAGGCGTCACCAAGATCTTTCATCTCAAAATTCTTTGATAGAAATCTCTTGGTTTCGTACAACATGCCTATATCATTTGTGGCAAGTAATATGTCATCGACATACAAAATCAGGAATATATGCTTACTCCCACTGAACTTGTGATACACACAATTATCAATAGCATTTATCTCAAAACCAAACGAGATAATCACTTGATAAAACTTGTGGTACCACTGACGAGAAGCTTGCTTGAGTCCATAGATAGACTTTGTCAATTTACAAATCTTATTCTTTGGGACTCCCGAATCAGTTTTCTAGCTACAGCATATAAATTATTTCGTCAATATCACCATTGAGAAACGCCATCTTGACATCCATCTGATGAAGCTACGTCAAAATGTGCAACAAGTGTCATGATTGTCCTAAAAGAGTCTTTTGTTGAAACCGGAGAGAAAGTCTCTTTAAAGTCAATCCCTTCCTTTTAGGTAAAGCCTTTAGCTACAAGACGAGCCTTATACCTCCCCACATTACCTTTCAAATCCCTTTTGGTTTTAAAAATTCATTTGCAACCAATGGGCTTCGCACCTTCTGGTAATGAGACAAGTTCTCAAACCTTATTGTCTTCCATAGACCTATAGTCCTCATTCATGGCATCAATCCACTTTTGAGAGTTGGAACTCTGCATGGCTTGATGGAAGTTGATTTGATCATCTTCCATCATTCCAATGCCTTCCTCATGTTCCTAGAGAAATACGAAAAAATTGTCCGGAATAGCATTTCTCCTTTCTTTAGTGGATCGCCTTAATGACACTAGTTCTTGAGGTTGTTGAGTTTGTTCCTCAGGAACAATTACTTTATCTTGAATGGGGGGTTGATCAACATTGTTTGGTTGAGGATCCAGATTCACTTCTTGATCAATGACAGGTATAGGAACCTGCACATTATCAAAAGTGATAGTGGGAATCGAAGTCGATTCCTCCTAAAAAATAATGTCTCTAACCTTATTTCTCCCCCCAAACTCAACATCCTCAAAAAATGTTACAGTTCCTGTCTTAAAAATTGACGTAAGTGTGGGATCATAAAATTTATAGCCTCTAGATCGCTCAGAGTAGCCAATGAAGTAGCTTCTCACAGTTTTGGAGTCCAATTTCTTTTCATGTGGCATGTAAGGCCTTGCCTCAGCTAGACATCCCCAAATGTGAAGATGCTTTAGACTAGGCTTTCTGCCTGTCCAAAGCTCATAAGGTGTTTTTGCAGCTGCTTTAGTTGGCACTCTATTCAGAATATAAGCTGCTATTTTGAATGCTTCTCCCCAGAGTGACTCTGGTAAGGAGGAATGACTAATTATACTCCTTACCATATCCTAAGAGTCCGGTTTCGCCTTTCAGCTACACCATTCATGCTAGGTGATCCTGGCATGGTGTACTGTGGGACGATTCCACATTCCTCTAGGAATTTAGCAAATGGTCCTGGACGTTGTTCACCTGAACCGTCATATCTGCCATAGTATACACCACCACGATCAGACATGACACTCTTTATTCTTTTGTTGAGTTGGTTCTCAACTTCAGCTTTAAATGTTTTGAACACATCTAAAGACTGTGTGATTTCTCATGAATAAGAAATAGGTACCCATAACGTGAGTAATCGTCTATGAATGATATGAAATACTGTTGGTCATTCCAGGAAGCCTTAGGGAATGGTCCATAGATATCCGTGTGTATCAATTCTAAAACGTCTGTAGTTCTATTGGCACCTAATTTCTTTATTTTTGTCTGTTTTCCCTTGATGCAATCAATACAAATATCAAAGTCTGTAAAGTCAAGAGAATCTAAAATCTCATCAGACACAAGCCGCTCAACTCTAGTCTTAGAGATGTGACCTAAGCATTTGTGCCATAATGTGGCTGAATTTTCTTTACTTAGTTTACATTTAGTACCTCATGATTCCACATGCAAGGTTTCATTATAAGAGACGATTGTATCAAGCAAATATAAGTTGTCATATACACATAGAGAACCAATTCCAACAACATTTGAATTTATAGATAAACTGAATTGATTGTTTCCAAATGAATAATAATAACCAGACTTGTCCAATAAAGAAACTAAAACCAAATTTCGTCTAAAAGACGGTACAACAAAAGTATCTAATAAATCCAAATAATAACCAGTTCCTAATAACAACCTAAAATGCCCTATCACCTCCACTTCTAACGACTTTCCATCGCCCACAAAGATATGTCTTTCAGCATCACTTGGCTTTTGGTAGCTCAGGCAACCTTGCATAGAAACACTAATGTAAGTAGTAACACCAGAATCTAACCACCACGTGTTTCTAGGTATTGAAGCTAAATTTACCTCAGAACAGACCAAAGTAAGAAACGTACCTTTCTTCGCATGCCAAGCGTGATACTTGGTATAGTCCTTCTTCACATGTCTGATCGGACCATATTTACACATATTTGAGGTCCCCATTTCCTATCGTTTGTACTCGTTTTCGAGCCTATTTTTGTACTGTATTTTATTATGACAAATTATTATATTTTTATTTCAAACTTTTGATAATTTTATTTATATTTGTATTTAGAATACTAAACATAATCCTTTTTAAATAAAAAAAATTAAAAATAATATAATAAAAACAAAAAAAAAATTCAAAAATATATAGCACATTACCATTATTCATTCATATTGGACTTGCATAATTTTAAATTATATTTTCTCAAAATAAAGTTTTCCTAAATTGTTTTGTTTTTAATATATTATTTTTGAATTTTTTTGATTTAAAAAGGATTATGTTTAGTATTTATTTTTTATATTCTAATAATTTGAAGTAGATAATGTTTTAAATAAAGGGCAATTAAGATTTTTTTTTTGTAATAAAGTGCAGGGGCAATTTGGGGCTTTAAAAAAAAATAATGGTCAATGGTTATTTTTAACCATATTTGACTAATAGGAGGGGTTGTTTGTGCAATTAAATGCATTAGTTTAATATTATGCCATAATGGGAAACGTTAGGGTAAGTTTGTGTAATTTTCCCTACTTTTTTTTAATATTTTTTTTTTGTCTTTAAATTCCATTTTTTTTTTAATTTCTGTTTTCAATATTTAATAAAAAAAAAAAGATATGGGAGAATTCATTTTTTTTTTTTTATGTATACCGGTGATGTTAATTTGATTTTTTCCATATGAGTGAAGATTTTTTTTATTTTAAATTTTTTAATATATTTTTTTATATCTATTATCTATATATATATATTAAATCAGTTTTTAATTTTTAATTAAAGGTAAAACGGTCATTCAACGAGTATCAGACAGTCAGAGGGGCATTAATGTCTTTTAGTCTGACTGACATGCTATAACATCAATATAATTTGTAAGTAAAATATTAATACACTATAATTAAATATCATTAGTAAACAAACATTAATTCTTTTAAATAATTAATAAATAATATCTCTATGTAATCTAGTATAAAAGAAATATCGTTTAAATTGGGATACTTATTTAAATTTTGTTATTACTTTTATCATTTGTTGAATAGAAAGATTATGGTGGTCAGTGACTCGAGAACGGCTGTCTCTTGGGTGAATAATGGTGATTTTGGCAACATTGCGCATGTGCAGACCATATACGAGATTCGTGAGATGCTTAAGAGGGCTGGCTGTATTCAGGTGGTGTTCGACTTTAGAATTTTCAACTCGTTTGCGGATAGTCTTGCTAGAATGGGTTCAAGCTCAAGGGGGGACTTTGTTGAGTGGGAGGATGTCTGATTGTGTTGTTCTTTCCTTTGTGTTTTGTCCTGTTGGGGTCTTCTGGTGTTCGCCTCTTGTTGAGGTTTTTCTTGTTGCCCCGGTTGGGTGCCTTTTTGTGTTTTTTGTTGCTGTGCGGCTGCCCTGCTGTGTTGGGCCTCTGTTCTTTAATAAAATGCCTTTTTCAAAAAAAAAAAAAAAAACTATTTTTTTAAGGTACTAATATCATAACTATTAATGGGCTCAAAAAATAAATGTCACTTTTTGGACCGGATTTTGTAAGAAAGTCACCACTTTAATAACTTGTTTAAAAGACACATATTATGGTGAACAGACAAAAATGCCCCCCACAGTAACCTTCTTCACTATTTTTTTTTCTTTCGAAATCCTCCATCAATGGAAGTGGAACTGATGAATCGACGAACACACGTACACCGACCAATCGATGAACACATGTACACCGACGACGAGGTGGACCATGAACACGCATACGTTGCCGTCGACGACCACGACAAAAAAAAATGATTGTTAAAGAGGCTCGGAAAAGTCTCGGACAAAGCTTAGAAAGGCTCGAACGGTTCATTAAAAGACTCGGGAACTATATAGAAAGTCACGGAAATACAAAATTAACAAAAAAAAAAAATGATTGTTGAAAAGGCTCAGAGAACAAATGAAAAGACTCGGAGAACAATTGAAAAGGCTCGGAGGATCAAAATTCACAACACTAGCTTAAGGTTTACAAAAGACTCGGAGAACAATCATTTCTAGAACCCAATTTGGGTTTTAAATTGGAAAAAAAAAAAGCTTTGCCGAATGCTACTGCGTAGCGCCATTAAACTAATTATCCAATGAAAATGCATTGATAATATTATGATGTCCAACCTCCATTAGAGGTGTGTTAAACAGACCTCTATGAAGAAGATAAAGAATAAAATCTCAGAAAACTTCAAAGTAAGAGAAAGTGTAAAGTAAGGGCATTTTTGAAAATCATTTACTTTAGTGCATTTTAAACTTGAGTTATTAAAGTGGTGCCCCATATGCAACACCAACTCAAAAATGTGACATTTCTCACCATTTCCACAACTATTAAATTAGTGTTTTAATAAATTGATGTAGGACGATAGTATATGATATCCATTATACCCATCGTATGTTATATTACTTTATATATAAATTATCCAAAGAATATTAAGTTAACTAATCTACTTAATAAAAGATATATTTTATTCTCTTATACACTTAAGAATTGATTCTAAATCGGTTAATTTTTTTTTTATTTTAAAAAGGCAAACATAACTAGCTAGAAACGGCACCAAGCCAGGCAAAACAACAACCAAGCCACCCAAACAAATACAACACAACCCACGCACAGAAAAGGGGAAAAAAGAAGACCCCAAAACAGAAAAACGCAACAGCAAAAGCAACAACAACAAGCCACATCAAGCCACACTCCACCAGACATCATCTATCCCAGGATTTAAACCTTTCTTGGCTAGAATGTCTGCAAAGGAATTAGTCGATCTTGGTCTATATTCCACCGCAGCCCTCTTGAAGCTCCTCAACCAACTCCGAATACTATCGATAATCTGATCATGGCTGTTGTTACCAGGAAAGCATCCCGAGACCCACCTCACAGCAATTTTAGAATCGCTAATGACAGTCAAATTCTTCTTAACCAAGGAAGGATTAGCTAAATCGGTTAATTAAGTAATGTTATTATACAATTATCCATTTAAATTTTTTATTATCATATATTTAACAGGCATACAGTGTGAAATTGATTAATATAAAATTAAATTAAATAATTTTTAGATTAATTAATTATTTAATTTTTAAAAAATAAATAAAAGATTTAAAATTAATATTAAAGAAAATAACATCTTTTTAATTAATATATAATATTTTAAAAATATTTTCAAATATTATAATAAGATATATTAAATAAATATCAAATTTTAAAATTAAATTAAAAAATAAAAGAAGAAGAATTTTTTATAAAAAAACATGGGACTAAATAACCCCACCTCACCTGGATAAAATGGTTGTATATAATTGGACTGGTTAAAATAATAAATTAAATTAAATTTTGAAAAAAATATTAAAATATTTAAATTTAAATAATTTAAATATTTAAAACCAATTCCAAATAAAATAATCTTTATTTTTATTTGTTAATATTAACATTTATTATTTTTAAAATGTTTAAAATAAAAAAATAAAAAAAAAAGTATAAAGTGGTGGGACTAAGGGTATGTTTGGTACATGGGATGGGATAGGATACAACTAATTTTAGTCTCATTTCCTATGTTTGTTGGTTGCATTGTCACATGATACTAAAAGCCTTCCAACTTCAGAAAGACCGAATATATATAACATTAGTAATATTAAATCTAGCATGAACACTGAATTATCATTAATTGATAATATTATTCAATAAAGTATAATTGTTGTAGTTAATTAAGTATTGTCTCATTTTTACATAATTTGGATTATATATAAAGTTTAAGACATAGTTAAAAATATAATTTGGACCAATAAATCTTTTTGACATCGACAAAAAAGTCTACACTATGTTTAATCCACAGAATCCTCAACACCAACAATCTTTCAAATTCTTAACTTGACAGTAACTGGAAGTACGTAGTAGTGACAATGAAACAGTAACAGCATGCATGAGGAATCAATTTGTTAACAAGAAATCAATTTTAAGTTGCAATGGTGAAGCTAAAGAAAAGCATTTTCTCTGGAAACATAAACAATTATTCATAAAAGATGAATTGGCAAAAAGTTGTTATGTAGTCTTAAGGTAGAAGCTTGAAATATAAAAAGTTGTTAAAGCAACTCATAATTTGATGCTGCCATAAGTAAGAATATTGTTCAAGAGCTTGATTCTCGAATTTATTATTATTATTATTATTTTTAAAGTATGGCAATAACTATTACAATAGAACAGTCGGGATCTGTCGAGATCAAACAATACATATGCAGTCTGGATATCTACTATCATAATGGAAGATAACTACTCTCACAATCTGAAAAGAAAACTCCTCAAACATGCTTGTAAAATGTGCATTGTGAGATTTGAACCCTTCACCACTTATGTGGAAGGGAGGTGCACTACTAGCTCTGCTAAAAGGTGCCCTCAATATAATATTTAAATTTTGGTTGGTATATAATCTTAAGGATGTGTTTGGCAGATAGGATTGAACTTTTCCAATTCTATTTCCATATTTGGTGAGCACACCAGATTATTACCGATCCAGTGGGGCCCACCTCTTATTCGGTAGTGGCGGGACTATTTAGTCCCACCATAAATGCTGGAGCTATTTTAGTTTCAGGCTTTTATGTTTTTTTATCGGAATCCGGCCTTTACTTATTTTATTTTTTTTTACTTTTTTGGTTGGGACGATTTTCATCCCAGCCTTTTGTTCTTTTTTAAAAAATTATATTATTTATATTTAAAATATTAAATTTATTAATCTAATTTAAAAATTAATTTAATATATGTTAATTTATTCTAATATTTAAATTTTTTTAAATTTCAATTAACATTTAATTGTTATTTTATTTCAAATTAATTTTATTTATTTTTTAAAATAATTAATTTTATTTACAAAATAATTTATAAATTCTTTTAACCAAATTTAATTTAATTTTTGTTTTCTTTAAATTGATTAAAATGATTTTATACTTGCCTCTAAAAAAACAATTATTTTCAATTATTTTTTTTCCAATCTTATGTTATACCAAACAAAAGACAGTATTATTTTGGTCAAATCCGTACTACACTAAACACATCACAGTACTAATTTAGTTCAGTCCAATCCCACGCACCAAACGCACCCTAAATATTATATCATTTATATGGGAGTAGTTTGAAAGATTGTAAAAATATATATAAAAAGAAGAATGATTTTATTATTTGTGATACTAAATTCTATTACAATGTAAACCTATTTATAGGTAAAGGATATTACATTAAAGGGAAATACAAAATAATATGGAAACAATTCAAATTTAAATTCAAATCAAAATATAACCATATAAAACTAGTTGGTCTTTAAAAAAAACCTAACGTCTGCATTTTAAGAAATAAACAGTAATAATGTAATTGGTGGGCCCATAAAAAAAACGAAAACATAAAGTAGGGAACATGTAAGAGTTGTTTTCATTACACACGCTTTTCTATGCTTTTTTTTTTTAAAAAAAAAAACAAAAAAACAAAAAAAAAAAAAAAAAAAAACAAAAAAACAAACTTGGGCCTCTTACCCTTTTTTTTAATAGTAATTATGTATTTGTTAACCTTTTAACACCACCCACATATATATAATTGATTTAAAACTTTTAGAACGGAAACAATGAAATAAAAGTGAGCAGGAATAGTCAAAAATATGTGGCAGGAGTATATAATTGATTTAGATAAAATGTACCATTATATACTATATGATCATCGATTTTAACAATCTATGAAAACAAACCTCAAATGATGAGGTGACAGCTTTTGAGGTTTCAAATTTGTTTATACCACTATAGATACTCTAACCAATTACTTTATTATTTTTAAAGTGTTTGGTTACCACATGGCACCAAAGCATTGGATGACTCTTGTAATAAAATTCCAATATCGTTATTGAGATTTAATCCTCCAATAAGATAGCTATATTTTGTGTCAATGGGCTTGAGTTTGGATTTTGGCTTGAGTTATATTCCATGGGATTGGACCTTACAATGTACGTTTATAAATTTTACATTTAAAATATAAAACACCACCTTGTTTAGAAACTAAAAACAGTACGCAAATCAATATCCACCTTGTTTAGAGCATTTTGTATATACTTTAAATCCTAGAAATATCCAAGTCAAGTAATGTCAACTACTTGCAGCAACTTGTGGAAAATAAAAATGAATAATGTTTAGGTACTGACCAGTCATTATCAAAAATACTGGCTCCATCAATAGGAGTGTATCATGTGGCTCAATTTGTGAGATAAATGTAAAAAGTAAAAGAAAAAAGGCCACGTGCTACACTTCCATTGGTGGGGTCAATATTTTGGATACTGACTGGTTAGTATCCAAGCATTATTCTATGAAAATAAAGCAAGAAATACATAAGTCAATTCAGGAAGCAATTAGCATCCACCAGTCACTCTCCAGCTAATTAATTAATACACATCTCAAGTCTCAACAATCACTCTCTGATCATTTCTTCATCATTATCAATGGCATTGAGTTTGATTCCTCAATTCAAGCAGGATGTTTTTCTCAATTTTAGAGGCGAGGATACACGTAACAATTTCATCAGTCATCTTTACAAAGCTCTGCATGACAAGCAAATTCAAACTTTCATTGATGATGAACTCAGAAGAGGAGATGAAATTTCCCTATCCCTTAGAGCAATTGAAGAATGCCATATTTCTATTATCATTTTCTCTAAAGACTATGCATCTTCCGGATGGTGTCTTGAAGAACTTGTGAAGATCCTTGAATGCAAAGAAAACCACCAACAAATTGTAATTCCGGTTTTCTATGAAATAGATCCATCACATGTGAGACATCAAACTGAGAGTTTTGCAGTTGCATTTGCTAAGCATGGTCTAAAGATGGTTAGTTTAGAAAGAGTGCAAAGATGGAAGGATGCTCTCAAGGAAGCAGCCAATATTTCTGGGTTTGATTCACGTGTCGATAAGTAAGTTTTTATTTCTTTCGAAAACTTTTCTGGCATATGCAGATATATTTTGTTCTTTATGTTCGGTTTCCGTACTTGATATTTGCTAAGAAAATATCGTCAATAAAAATTGGAATTAAAATGAAATTTTGTCTTTAGTCATTTTTGATTTATTACAACTTTATACTAGCTAATTGCTTTTAATATTTGTTAGGCCTGAGTCGGTACTTATAGAAGCTATTGTCCAAGTTATTTTGGAGAGAATGAATGGCTTGTCCTCAAGTGATACCAGCCACCTTGTTGGAATACATTCAAAGATTAAGGAAATTGAATGGATGTTAAGCATTGGGACAAATGATGTCCGTAGTGTTGGAATTTGGGGCATTGGTGGTATAGGCAAGACAACTCTTGCTGGAATTTGGGGCATTGGTGTTTGTGTTCTTAATAAAGGTTAATTTTCAAAAAAAAAAAAAAAACTCTTACTGAAACTGTATTCAACAAAATCTCTTATTGATGAACTGGGCTCAATTTTTCCCTCCTACAGAACTCGCCGTGGGATAAAGATAGCGGATGAAGACGGAGATGGAGTCATCAACATTCACAATAACGAGCTGGAGAAACTTGTGAAATATATCATGAGCAAGAATTACGACTTGTCGATGCAGAAGAATTTGAAAGCAAGTTAAACTAGTTTATTAGAATAAAAGGGGTACTTCGAGTACTCTGCCTTTGTTGCATATTTTTATTTGTGTTGTGGGGTCTGAAGTCTCGACTGTATCGACATTATTATCGTCAAAATTAGTGTCCAAATGGAATATGGAATGAAGAGCTCAAGTGAGAGACAGTCTGACTCCCTTGGCCGTGAAGGGAGTCAGATCGCAATCAACGGTAGGGCAGTGCGAAAGGATTTCCGGGATGGGTTGTTCTCTATCTTCATCGACAATCTGAATCCGGAGGTGGATTTGAAGGAGTTGTGGCATTTTTTCAAGTTTTTTGGTAGAGTGAGAGATGTGTTTCTCTCCAATAGATTCAGCCATAGAAGGAGTAGCTTCACTTTTGTGAGGTTTGGATCGTGGGCGGAAGCCAACTTGGTGGCAAAAATGGTGAACGGAAGACAAATCCGTGGGTGGTGTATAGTTTCGAAAATGGCTGCTTCTGGATGGAAGAATCGAAGGTTTCTGGTGTTCAGACAAAGTGGCTCAAGAACGATGGACGGAGAGGCATGCAAGGTGGATGGAATGGTTTCCGGTTTTAAGAAAGGACAACAAAGGAAGCGGACATTTGCGGAAGTGGTAACCGAGAATCCGATTAGAGGCAATGATGAGTGTTTGAAGGCTTCAAAGGAAGGATTATCCATGTCTTGGGATATGGTGGACAAAGAGGAGTTGTGGCTATCTAGATGTACCATTGGAGTGCTCAAAAAATTTACAGATGTTGCTAAAGTGAACTATCGTTTGTGGTCTGAAGGGTTCTCGTTTCAATCAAATTATTTAGGGGATAAATTCATTATTTGGTGGTTTGGATCAGTTCAAGAAAAGGACAGATTCGTGAGTAGCAGGTCTTTATGGGAGGATTACTTTGTCTCCATGAATGAGTGGTCCGACGAGTTCATTCTGAAATCCAAGCTGGTGTGGATCAGTTGTTGGGGGGTTCCTTTGTCGTGCTGGAACTCTTGTTTCCTCATGAAATTAGGCAGGCAACTTGGAGAACCTGTTTGTGTGGAAGAGGAGACCCAAAACAGAGTTCGTTTGGACAGAGGAAGGGTGTTAGTGCTGGTGCCTCAAGAGTGGCACAGTCCCGTTCAGATTAATGTTGTGATGGGAGGTAAGTGTTTTGTTGTCAAGATTTTAGAGGAGCAATTTTTGATCGATAATTGTTGGCTGGAGAAATTTCTCGGCATGATTCCGGCGGGTGGTCGAAATCAGATTGATGATGGGGGAGGGATTCCTCTCTCTGTCGTGGAAAACTGTGAAGAGGTAAGGAAGGTGTCAAATGAGGGAGACAAGGCTACACAGGTGGACAGCTATGAGAGAGCTAAGGTGTCAGCCAGACCCATCCTCTTTAAGCTTTATTTTGAAAATATGTCAGAGATAGCTGATCATAGAGGGGAGGACATCATCAGTAGGAGGTGTGGGTCTCTAGGCGTGAAAGCTAGCTTTACACACAAAAGGGATGATGGTTCAGTTTCAGACAAGAATTTTGAAGGTGACTTGGGCCAAGAAAGAGGTGAAGGCCCATCAGAGGAAAAGTTAAGGGATGAAGTGGTCAATGTAGGCCCATTGACCGAAATTTCTTCAGATGTTTGATAACGTCTATTTCTACACCTAGTGTAGCCCCATCTCCTATCCTTTTGCATCCGTTTTCCGGGTAAAACTATGTATTTTACGGTTTAATAAGCTTGTGCAGGCTTCCTATAGCATTCCTAAGGAGATCAAGCTTGTTGGGCGTTATTGGAGCGAAAAAGGAAGCGAAAGCAGGTTCCGGAGGCAGAGCAGCGCTGGCCACCAGCGTAAGCCACCAGCGCTGCCACCAGCGCACATCGGGCAGTGATGTTGCGCTGGTCGTGCGCTGGTGGACCAGCGCCAGCACACCAGCGCAACGTTGGCAGAGAAGTGGCGCTGGTTCAGCGCTGGTGACAGGCGCGGGTGACCAGCGCCATACCCACCAGCGCCACACCAGCGCCTAGGCTTCCAGCTCAGCTGTTTTTAGAATTTCGTGCCCTAACTCCACACCCTATAAATACCTCCCTTCAGCTCGTTTTCTAAGACCTCTACCACGACCCTTGAAGTTCCAAACACTCCCATTTCACTCCAAACCTCCCAAGAACACATTTTTAACTCAAATCCTTCACCAAATCACTCAACTCTTCCATCAATCCACCATTTAAACACAAATCCCTCTTCACCACTTCATTCCTTCACATCCATCTACCATAAAAATCCCATCTTGGAGCTAAAGGAGTCAAGGAGAGAAGAAGCCAAGCACATCCAAGCAAGAGAGGAGGAGATCTTCACATGGTTTCTTCTAAACCTTTCTCTCTTACTTTTACTTGTTCTTTCTTATGGCTTGTACTTATTTTATATCTTTTGTAGCCATCACTTGTAATATGAACTAAATCCATCTTGGCTAAGGCCAAGATGAGACCTTTTCCATGAATTAATAATAAAGGCCATCACTTTATCTTCATTGCTTGTGTTGTGTACATTTATTTCATGCTCTTAGTGATTATTGAATGCCTAGCTAGCATTTAGTGATTATTTGGTTGTTGTGTGAAGTACCGAGAGGAGAAGCACACAACGTGCTCGATGAAATGAGTGATAGAGGATAGTAAGATAGAGATATGCGATGCTAGCCTCTAGGATTCATTTGTGTGCCATGAAACTTAATGAATTTGTATGTAGTTCGGATAACCATTGAGAAATAGGTTGTTGGTGCATATAAATATTGTCTCTTTCACTTGAGAGAGGTTAGAGATTAATTTAGGGTGTCACGAATCTACACATACACTTGCATATTTTATTTCAATGATGTGCCTAAAATTGTTAAGGATTGGATAGGTTGAATCATGGTCTTAGCCTAATTTCTCATACATATTACAATCACTTGCTTGTGTTTGGTTTAGCCTTATTTGCTTACATTGTCTTGTTTTATTATTTGCTTTAGTGGTAGTTAATCTAGTAATTTTGAGTAGTGTAATTTCATTATCAAAAATTGGCTTGTCTAAATAGTAACATAATCAATCAATTGTGGTAATCGATTTCATCAATCCTCGTGGGACGAATCTTTATTCACCATTGTACTACTCTTTCGGCTCCGTACTATTGCGGACGCTCGTTTAAGAGTGGTCAATGTTATGTACAGCTCCCCTGTTGGTGTCAAGGCTGTTTTGAGTGACAATCCAAGCCTTTTGCAGGCTGATAGTTCTGTGCTCATTTCCAGTTCAGTTCATTCCCCGGAAATAAGAAGAGGGAGGAAAGGTAGTGCTTCAAAGAAAAGGCACAATATGATTCTTAGGAGTTCTAGAGTCTGTGATAAAATGAAGCAGTGTAATCATGAGCTGCTCATTAACAATGTGGAGTGGAATCTCGAGGATGAAGTCGTGAAAGTGCTTGAAAAGGGTATGGCTATGGGCTTCAACTTCTACGGTAAAAAAAGGGAGTTGTTAGAGATTATTGCAAGTCGGGGGGAGGTGAATGATAATAGGTTTCAAGAACTAGTGAGAAGATTGGTAATCAAACACAAGTCTATGAAGTGATGTGCTCAGCTGGTTTTGGTTTGTTTTTTGTCGTTTGGTTCTTGTCCTGGTTTTTCGTTTTCTTTGTTCTGGCTCTTGTTTGTTTTGGGTTTCGTTTTGGGGTCTTTTTGGGCTGTTTTTCTGTTATGTTGTGTTCTCTTTTGGGCGTTTGTTGCTTTTTTGGGTTTTTTTGGGCAGCTGCTTGTGGCGGGTTCTGCTTTGCTTGTTGTAGCTTGCTTTTGGGTCTTTGCTCAGGCCGCGTGGTCGGCTCCGTTTGTTCCTTGCTTGCTGCCTTCTTTGGCTTTTCTCAATAAATTGCCTTTCAAAAAAAAACAAAATCTCTTATCAGTTTGAAAGTTCTTACTTTTGTCGCAATGTTAGGGAACCGTGTGAACAGGGAAATGGATTAGATAACTTGCAGCGAGAACTTCTTTCAGCATTATTGGGGAATGGAAATACAAGTATAGGTACTTTCACTGTAGGACGTACCTTTATAAAGAATAGGCTTGGCCGTAAGAAGCTTCTCATTGTTTTTGACGATGTGTCCGATTATACAAAAATAGAATATTTGATTGGAGGTATTGACTGTCTTAGACCAAAAAGTCAAATCATTATAACAGCAAGAGATAAACAAGTGCTTAGAAATGGAGTGGATCAAGTATATGAAGTTCAAAAATTAATTGATCGTGATGCTCTTGAACTTTTTTCAAGATATGCCTTTAAAAGAAACAATCCCACAAAAGATTACACGGAGCTTTCTAAAAGTGTGACAAGATATGCTGGAGGGGTTCCATTGGCTCTTAAAGTTTTGGGGTCCCGTCTACTTGGCAAGGGAAAAGAGGTTTGGAAAAGTGTAATGGATAAACTCGAAACAATTTCTAATGTCGAAATCCATAAGATATTGAAAATCAATTACGATGAACTTGATGATGAAGTGCAGAAATTTTTTTTGGACATTGGATGTTTTTTTAAAGGGAGTGAATTTGATCATGTAAAATCATTTCTAGATGCTTGTGGGTTTTACACACATGCTGGAATAGATATTCTCATTAATAAGTCTCTGTTAGCTGTTGCATGCAAAAAAAAAGTCTCTGTTAGCTATATCAAGTAACATGATAACAATGCATGATTTGATACAAGTGATGGCTATGGAAATTGTCTGCCAAGAATGTCCTGAAGATCCGGGCAAACATAGTCGATTGTGGCATCATGAAGACATCTGTCGTGTTTTGACAAAAAACATGGTGAGAATCAATCAAACATTTTTTTTTTTTGGCTTAGAGAGTATCACTTTCATTTATCATTGCGCATTAGCTCATGAGAAAAGGCATGGGTTTGATTTTTATTTTATTTTATATTTTTAAATGATATGTTCCTTTGACAATTAAGCAACAATGTACATTAAGTCTTTACATATTTAACACTAACTTTTTTTCTTTTTTTTTGAATATATGTTAGGGTACCGAAACAATCGAAGGCATCTCTTTGGATATGTCAAAAATAAGTGACATACACTTAAATCCATTTGCTTTCGCAAATATGCCTAGACTAAGAATTTTGAAGTTTTTTAACTCAGATTTTAGAGAGATTAATAAGGTGCATGTTTATCGATCCCGTGAAACTTATTTTCCTGAGATAAGGTATCTTATGTGGCATGGATGTCCAATAAAATCACCGTTGTCAAGTTTTTATCTAGAGAACCTCGTTAAACTTGACATGAGATACAGCAAAGTTGAACAACTATGGAATGGTTGTCAGGTATACTATAAATTTTATATTAACAGTACTATTGGTGTTTCTTTTTGTTAAGACTAATGCTAGACGTCCCAAATTTTTTTCCCAAATTATGTGGCACGTGAGGTGTCAACATCACAGTGATGCTGACACCTCACGTGCCACATCATTTGTGACAGAATTTATGAAAAAAAATTAGAACGTCTAGCATTACTCTTTTGTTAATACTATATAAAGTACAAATATGTGTTGATTTTGTTTTTTGTTTTTTCTGGTACTTACAGCCTCTTTTTAAGTTGAAAGAAGTTGACCTCAGTTTTTCCAACCTAATCAGTTGCCCAGACTTCTCAGGTTCCCCAAATCTTAAGAAATTGATCCTACAAGATTGTAAATATTTACGTGAAATTTCGCCTTCTATTCAATATCTCATTAAGCTTGACTTCCTAATACTAAGGGGCTGCCGTAGCCTCAAGGGTATTCCAAATTGCAGTGGTTTGAATTCTCTCAAAGAACTTCATCTTTCTCGGTGCTCAAATCTGGAGATGTTGCCCGAGATGCCATGTAATATAGAAGAGTTATGGTTAATTGGAACTGCTATAGAAGAACTTCCCTTATCCTTTGGGAATTTAAGCAGACTACAGAAATTGTTTCTCGGTTGTTGTAATAAGCTTAAGAGTCTTCCAAGCAGCATTTGTAAGTGGAAATCTCTTCAAAAGCTGTCTATTGGCGACTGCTCAAAACTTAATGAGTTGCCTAATGATATAGGAGCTTTAGAATCTTTGGAGGAACTCGACCTTGAGGGAGATCCTATAAGAGAATTACCATCATCTATTATACATTTGAAGAATCTTAAGTCTTTAAATTTAAGAAGATGCAAGGATTTAACTTTTAGTGGATTTAACTTCTTACCCGATGATGGCACGGTAGGGTTGCACAATCTTGAGAGTATAAATCTAAATAATAGTGGTGTCACAGAGTTACCTGAGGATCTCGGTTGCTTATCCTCTCTGTTCACTTTAAATTTGGGTGGAAGTTGTTTAGAAAGCATACCAGCGAGCATCGTAAATCTGTCTAAGCTAAGTTATCTGGACATAACAAACTGCAAGAGGCTTAAATGTTTACCAAAGCTTCAGGTGGGATGTATATATGCACGCGGTTGCACATCATTGGATGTATTACCCAGTCTTGGGCCAAGGTTTACCGAGGCTGAGTTTGTCAATTGTTTCCTAATTGAACAAAACAAATTTGAAGACATGGTGAAAGCTGCTCTACCGAGCATAAAAAAGGTTTGTTTTCGTTTTATTTTTATTACAAATTTTACTAATATATGCCTTTTTATTTTTAATAAATTTTAAATTTCCATTTTTTCTAGCTTCATATTTGTGGATTCGCTAACGACTGCAAATTAACATTGTATAGGATTATAACTATGCTAAGTTATGTTATCCTGGAAGTGAAATTCCAGAATGGTTTAACTTTCGAAGTATGGGATCTTTCATAAATGTGGAGCTACCACCAAATTGGTTTAATCATAACTTTATCGGTTTTGCTTTGAGCATTGTTGCCACGCCACGTCTAGACAGCAATCAAAATGATTTTGAAAGATGGGAGTTTATAAAGTGGCAATGCAATATCAAATCTAAAGATGGACAGCCATGTGTTAGGAGAAGACGTTTCAGTCAATCTGCATGGTCAAACCATGTACTGGTAGAATGCCCCATTTTCCCATTCTCTCCTAGTAAATTATTATGTCACGAGAATGAGGTCTCTTTCGAGTTCTATGATAACTCGGAATATCTTAAAATTGAAAAGTGTGGCGTGCATTTAATATTTGGCCAACATCTTGAAGAAGTCAATGGAAGTTCCCAGGTTGATGATGATGAAGATATTTTGTGTTTGGCAAACATCCCTGACAATTGTGACGAGGCAGATGAACCCCAAGAGAATGAAGGAGATACCCACCTAATCAAGGTAAATTAAATGCTTTCATATTTTAATATCACCATATACAATTCGTTTTGCTTTGTTTAATTTGTTCATTTTTTACCTGTCAAAACTTTGGACTATTTTGTTATGTCTATTTTACAACATGGGGACAAATACTCTCACATCCCTTAAACTGTGGCCTTGAAACACACAAATAGTGAAAAACAATAGATATTTTGACTTAATAGCACTAGACCCCTGAAGTGTATGCAAATTTGTAAATTGCCTCCTAAATGTTTTTTTTCGGCGGTAAACCCCTCGAACACTCCTTTTCTTTGCACCACCCTTATGGAGATGCCCCCTCCTCAGGGAGCAATAAAACAAGCTGGTGCTAAGAAAATGAGAGTTCGAGGGGTTTACCGCCTAAAAAAAACATTTATGGGGCAATTTATAAATTCATGTACATTTCAGGGGTCCAGTGCAATTAAGTCTATATAAATATATAATTTGTTTCTAAGTTTTAGAAACAGGGGTGGCCTTGGGGATTCAATTTAAGGGGAATAGTGAAGAGTTATGGCAAGAAATCATTGACAGAGATGAGGAGGATAAGAGGCGATTTCAAGAGTTGTAATTTGGTTGGGTGTGCTCGAGGGGGGTTTCTCGGTTTTTATGGATTGTGTGTCTTGGAATATTCGTGGTTTGGGCCGTGAGGTGAAGCGGAGGGTTGTGTTTAAGCTGGTGAAGAAGCTCAAGCCGTCTTTCCTTCTCATTCAGGAGTCGAAGCTTTGCTCAGCTGATTTCAGAGTGGTTTCGTCGCTTGGTGGGGGTGTTCTTTCTAAAGGTATGTTGGTGGATGCTGTGGGGTCGGCTGGGGGTTTAATTTCTCTTTGGAATGAGGATTCCTTTGTGGCTAAAGCTTGTGTGAATTTTGTAAGGTGCTCCATTATTCTGGGGGTTTTGTCTGTGGTTAATAAGGAGGTCGTTATTTGCAATGTGTATGCTTCTAATGTTGAAGAGGAAAGAGTGGCGTTGTGGGATTTTATTTTGGCTAATAAGAGGAAGTTTTCGATGCCTTGGATTGTTGGTGGCGATTTCAATGTGGTGGTGGTGGCGGTTGCGGCTGAAAAACAAGAGAGGAGGCTTCGTGGGCGAGGCTGGATAGATTTCTTGTCTCTCCGGAAATTATTCTGTGGTTTCCTGACCTTTTACAGAAGAATCTCCCCAAGTCTTTGTCGGACCACTCGGCGGTGTGGCTTGGGATCCCTAAGGTGGAGTGGGGCCCGTATCCTTTCCGTTTCTTTGACTCGTGGGCTGAGAACAAGGATGTTATGAATTCGATTGTGAAGGAATGGAGGAATCAGAAAGTTTCGGGTTCTAATGGGTTTAGGCTTGCTGTCAAGCTTAAGGCAGTTAAGAAGGTGTTCAAAATTTGCAAAGGAAGGTGAAGGCCGAAGACTCCTCTATGGACCAGATGGTGGCGAGATTGGAGGTTATTGAGGCTGATGCCAAAGTGGGTGGGTGGAATGAAGGGCTCAGGTTTGCTAGGAGCAAGGTTTTGGCAGAGATGTGGTCGACTCTGCTCAATGAAGAGAGGAATTGGCGTCAGAAATCGAGAGTTAAGTGGATTTTGGATGGGGATAGGAATACGAATTTCTTTCACTTGGTCTGTAATTCCAGGAGAAAACGGTCTTTTCTGGATAATATTATCATTAATGGGGTTCGGTGTGAGGGGCCAACGCAGGTATTATGTTTGATAGGATTTCGCTTGATAAAAGGAGGATGTTGGAAGATGCTTTCAGTGTTGAGGAAGTGAGAGAAGCTGTGAAAGGGTGTGATGGTAACAAGGCGCCTGGTCCCGATGGTTTTAATATGAATTTCATTAAGAAATGTTGGATGGATATTGAAGGGGACTTTATGAGTTTTATGGAGGAATTTTATCTGGATGGTGCCAATATTAGCAGTTTAAATCATAGCTTTATCACCCTCATTCTGAAGGTTTCGAATCCGCAATCGTTGAGCGATTACAGACCGATTAGCTTGGTCAATTCGTTTTATAAGATTCTAGCGAAAGTTCTGTCTAATCGCCTGAAGACAGTGTTAAAGGATGTTGTTGGGGAGGCCCAGATGGCCTTTGTTGAGAATAGGCAGATTATTGACAGTTTTATTATTGCTAATGAGGTAGTTAGCAATTTGAAGAGTGAAAAGGAGGGTGGGATTTTGATGAAATTGGATTTCGAAAAGGCTTATGATAGTGTTGATCATAAGTTCCTTGACTTGTGTTTAGAAGGCATGGGTTTTGGGGAGAGATGGAGAGGTTGGATCTATCACTGTGTTTCTTCTCCTAAAATCTCCGTCCTTGTCAATGGCAGTCCCACTAAAGAATTTGGTGTGGGTAGGGGTCTTAGACAAGGAGACCCACTCTCACCTTTTTTGTTTAATTTGGTGGTTGAAGCCTTGAGTAAATTGTTAGTGAAAGCTAGGGATATGAAATTATTCAAAGGCAAGGAGTTCGGTGATACTCATATCACCCACCTTCAATTTGCCCATGATACTTTGTTGTTTGTGGATGCTAAGGAGTAGTCGGTGGTTAATGTTAGACGTGTGTTGAGATGCTTTGAGATTGGGTCCGGTCTCAAGATTAACTTTCATAAATCCGGGCTGGTCAAGATTGGTAAGGAGAGGAGTCCGGAGGATAGATGGGCAGCTCTTTTTCATTGTCAAAATGTTTCCCTTCCTGTGTTATATTTGGGGCTGCCGCTGGGTGGAAATCCAAAGTCTATTAGGTTTTGGGAGCCTATGATGGAAAGGATTCGTGCAAGGTTAGCCCCGTGGAAAACGAGGTTTCTGTCTAAGGCGGGGCGTTTAGTTCTTATCAAGTCAGTTTTATCAAGCTTCCCGAATTTTTTTATGTCTGTTTTTAGGATCCCTGTGACAGTGGCTCTTGCTATTGAAAAAGCTCAACGGGATTTCTTTTGGGGGGATTCTATGGTTAAAAGGAATATTCACCTTGTTGATTGGTCGACTTTATGCAAGAATAGAGTGAATGGTGGTCTTGGTATTGGTAGGATTTTGGATAAAGGTAATGCCTTGCTTGCTAAGTGGCTGTGGAGGTTTGGCAATGAGGTAGGATCTTTGTGGAGAAAAGTGGTGTGTGCTAAGTATAGAGTTGATGTGCTTTCTTTAAGGTGGGATTGGAATGGGGGGCGGGGGGCCACTCAGTTTATTAGCTCGATGGGAGCTTTGTGGAGACCGTCCTCGGTTTAGGGCAAGATTCTGTCTGAGTGCTTGGGGGTGGTTCTTGGCGACGGGAGCCGCGCGTGTTTTTGGAATGATCTTAAGGTGAATGGCACCTCTTTGGCGGTCTCTTTTCTTAGAATTCGTGCTCTGGCTGTCAAGAAATTTGGTAAGGTTGAGGAGTTTGGCGAGTGGATTGATTCTAGATGGCATTGGAGGGTAGAGACTAGGAGACCTGTCTTTGGTTGGGAAGAGGAGGTGTGGAGCAGGTTTTTATTTGAGATTGGTAAGTTTAGATTGAGAGAGTCCAGCCCCGATTCGCTTATGTGGTCCCTTAATTCGTCGGGTACCTTCTCGGTGGGCTCGTTTCGCAAGGAATGCGAGTGTAGGGGGATGGACGTTGAGGCCATGGGTTCTAATGCTTTGCTGTGGAGTAAAGTTGTTCCCCCTAAAGTGGAGCTTTTTTTATGGATGGTTGCGAAAAATAGGGTGTTGGTGGGTGATTTGTTGGATAAGTTTATTGGTGGGAGATTGGCCAAGCAGCAGTGTGCTTTGTGCAAGTGCAGTGTGGAGACTATGGATCACCTCTTTTTGGGTTGTAAGTGGTCGTGGTCTTTGTGGTCTATTTGTATTAGGTGGTGGGATGTTGTGGCTTGTATGCCTGATTCTATGAATAAATGGATGGAGTAGTGGAGTTTTCTTTGTCCTTCGGTCAATAGGGAAAGGGTGTGGAAGGTGGTTTTTCATGCTGTTTGCTGGTCTACTTGGGAGGCTAGGAATGCTGTGGTTTTCAGTCAGGAGGTTGCGGAGGTGGCTACGGTGGCTGATGTGGTTCGGTGGAGGGTGGCTTGGTGGTTCAAGAATTGTGGCCCGGGTTCGTCTCTGTCTTCCTCGTTACTGTCTTTGAATCTCAAGGTTGGGTGTGTGGATGCTGTGAATATTCAGAAGCGTGGAGTTTATAGGTGGCGTCCTCCCACTCCTAATGTGCTCAAATTTAATGTTGATGGTTCTTCGAGAGGTAATCCTGGGCTTGCGGGTATCGGAGGACTTTTACGTAATCACATTGGGGATTCGATTTGTATGTTTTCTATTTTTTTGGGGGGTGGGCTGTCTGCTTTTGATGCCGAGTTGGCTGCTATTCTCAAAGCTTGCGAGCTTTGTGAGTCCAGTGATTGTCCTAAAGGGGTTAGCATATTGATTGAGAGTGATTGTAGTATAGCAGTGCGGGATATTAATGGAAGGGGGGATGTTTTCAGTTTAAGGAATGTGGATATTATCATGAAGATCCGAGTTTTTCTTAGCAGGAGTACTGTGAGGCTGTCTCTCTGTTATGTGCCTAGAAGTTGTAATGTTGCTGCTGATATCCTTGCTAAGTGGGGAGCCTTTAGTGGTTTGAAGCAGGTGGTGTGGCGTTGATGTGTCCTTGTGGTGGTGCTTTTTCTCCGATGCTGTTTTCCTTGTTGCTTTGGGGTTTTTTTGGTTCGGCTGGGGCTTGGGGGTGTGTTTTGGTTCCGCTGCTGTTTGTGTGTCTGTGTCTTCTTTTGTTGTTGTTTGTTTCGGTGGGTTGCTGCCTCTGTTTGTTTGGTTGGGGGTCGTCAATCGGCAGCGACAGGGCGTTGGTTTGTGACCCCTGTCGCAGTCGATTGTCGTTTGTGTGCTGTTGTTCTTGCTGTTTTTGGCCTTGGGCCTGTTTTTGCCTGTTCAAAAAAAAAAAAAATTTGTAAGATCTTGTTGAAGCCTTCTCCACCATGTTGGTTAGAGGCTCTGAAATCTTCTTTTTGTTTATTATCTTTTAATTTTATTATTGGAAATGTCCTTGTGCCCCCCATTTCTAAATTTGAAAAACTAAAGATATTCATTTGAAGGTAGGGGCCGGGTCTCAGTGTATAGTAATTGATTTTCACCACATGTATTTATTATGGCCATAGTTAAGGGGTGTGAATGCATTTTTCCCTACAATATGACTGGGTTGAAGCCATTTAAGTTTATTATTATTATTGAAATAATTGATCGTCATATGTCTTATTGTTCACATTATATTATTAAACGGTGACTGATACATTTTTATTAATTTTTAATTGTGACAATTAAATTATAGAATAACTGAAAGAATAACGTTTACTAATTACAAATCATTTGCTACACTATAAAATTTTAGAATAATTAATTTGTAACATCTAGATCTTAGAATTAATAGTGTATTTGTTTGAGTCGTTAAAATTCATTTTACTTTCACTTTCAAAAAAAAAAAAAAAAAAAAAAAATCATTTTACTCTCATTTGTGCTATTTCCTTATATATAGTGAGGAGGAATTGCACAAACATCCCCCGAGGTTTAAAAAAATTACACAAGTATGTCAGTTTTGACCATATACTCACAAACTTCCCTTAACATTTGAAAATTGTTGCACAAACATCCCCTACCGTTAGATGGATCCGTTAATCAATGGTCAAACGTGTAAAAAGTCCAAAATACTCTATATTTTTATTTTAACCAAATTAAAAATTCAAAAATTGATTTTGGAAATCTTGATAATGTGCTTCTCCTTTATAAGATTAGGAGTATTATCAACTCCATGGGCGATGTGAAGGTCGTTTTCAATCCGAGATCAACCAATTTTGTTGCTGACAATTTGGCAAAGTTGGGGTCCTCCAATTCTGGTGATAAGTTGGTTTGAGGTGTTTTTTGATGTTTTTCTGCGATTGTGCTTGCTGGTGCTGGTTTCTTGGCTTGTTTTTTCTTTTTTTTGCTTTTCCCTTTTGGTTTGGGTCGTCTTTGCTCTGTTTTGGTCTCTGTTCTGTCTCGGTTTGGTGTTGTCCGCTTTTGTCTTTGCGGCTATTTGTTTTGCTTTGGTTTGGTTGGTTCTGGTGCTTGTTTTCTTTGGCTTGCCTTCGTGGCTTGTGTTTTTTGGTTGGTCTGGCTGGGCGCCTGCCCTGCTGTTTTAATAAATTGCTGTTCAAAAAAAAAAAAAAAAAATTTCAAAAATAAGATAAAAAATATTAAAATATATTGTATTACTGGTTATACAAAATATTTTAATTTTAATTTTTTGGTTATATTGTATTACTGGTTCCAATATATTTTAGGTCGATTATGTTAACTACTATCCTGAACTGGTTTATGATGCTTAGAAGAAAAAAGAAAATATTTCTAAATAATTTAAATCAATGTAGCTCAGTGTTGTATATATATTGTCGAAGAAAACTGGGGAAAAAACAGATCTATTAAAAATAGTTTTGGAACCTATGTTGCTTGTTGAATAATTTAGTGCATGCATATATGTTTATGTCTCTAGTTATTCCTTGTAAACTTTGAAGTATTTTCAATGAATTTTTGAAAGCAGAACATTCTGAAAGTTATATATCCATATTTGTACTTCTACAGGTTTCCCATGAAATTTCAGAATCATTTACAGCAAAATACATGGTGAGTTAGATATTTCTTAGAATTCTTTTGTGTTTCAATTATGATAGACTTTATTGTTTTTAAATATTGTCATCTTTATATTTGATATGTGTTTGTTTTTTTATAAAAAAAACTACTAGCTAGTTTCCCTAACTCTTTTAATTGATTATGATCTCTCCAGATGGTTAAGGCTTGGTGTGTGCAAGTAGCTGATTCCGTTGGCCGTTATTTCTGTGTGAACTGCTTTGGATTTGGCTCCGTGGAGTAGTCCGGATAATTTGAAAACATTTCTCTCCAAAATTTACATATTATCTGATATATGTCTTCTTTGGATTTTTTTTGCTTTGTTTTACATTCATGTTTATCTACTATAACTTCTGTCTCAAGCATTTTTTTTTATTTGGTTTTATTTGCATCTTATATATTGTAGTTTCCCTAGGAGTAGGGTGCAATATGCAATACCAAGCAAAATTTGACATAAAGCTGTGAAATTTGCTTGCAAATTGAACTTGGTTTACGATAGCGTGCAGTTAGCAAATGGAGAAGAAGCAAATAGGCATCATTGGAGCTGTCAAAAGGTTTTCAAAGCTAGAAGTGATGTTGGAGGAGTGTGGATCAAAACTATTACAAGTACAAAGCTACAAACTCCAGAAACAATAATATATCAGTTTTCAGATTTCCCTTGGCCATCTTCAGTCACAGAAGATTTCCCTGCCCATGGTAACATAAAGTCTTTGATTACATTCAATCTTATGCACATCATTTTGACCTGATCTCAAGCACATCAGATTCAACACCAAGGTTGTCGGTATTGAATACGAACAAGGCCTGTCTGATGATCAAGAGATCCACCAGTCATGAACAAGGCCTGTCTAAATTGAATAAAATATTTGTTATGAACTCATTATTGAATCTATATTCTAACTCAAATTAATCCAAGTCTTGTTTTTACACCAATTTGGTTACTGGAAATCAATAGGATTTTTTTTTTTTTTTTTTTTTTTTTTTTTTTTTCTACCAAACATTTTAGGTAAAGGAGAGATGGTAATATGATAGAAATGATTTTTTTTTTCTTTGTATATTTTTGTATCAATAGGATAATAAAAGTATATTTCTAATATTTCTGTATAAGTATGACTACACTGTAAATTTTTATGATGATCTAGTTGTTGAAGATGTTGAGGAGATAGACTCTGGATTTGATCAAATGCCTTGACAAGCACTCAATTCCTTCTTCAAGATCTTGAATGCTTGACTCCAATTCTTTAAGTTGGTTTTGCACACAAATGATGTTATCAGACTTGCTTGTCAAGGTAGACAATGCAGCATCCACCTTTGCAAACTCATTCATGTATGTTTCTAGATCTTCTTCTTCGCATGGTATTCTTTTTGAGTGAAATAGCTTGGAAACTAATGACCACCCACTCTTTGATGAAGCCTTTGGTCCTGAGATAAGAGACAACATGGACTCAAACACAGTGAAAGTGATTGCTTCAACCTCTCTTAACATGGTGATCGTCTCAAGTTCCTCGCTGATCTTAGAGGAACATTTGTTTTCCATGTCTTTCAAGGCCTTCTTGATTGTCTTCTTCACTGCCTTCCTAGATGTCAAGTATTTCTTAACTTCACTTGAATTTCATCACCCCGTCTCCTACGCAAAACTGATTGAAGTCCTTGTACACACTCCTTTGTTTGCAACAAGGAATCCTTAGCATTGCTAGAGACATCCAAAATCCTAAGCTATCCATTCAACAGCTCATTGACCAATTTCTTTTGTTGATCTTGGCCTAAAGCTTGTTGAATGAGGGGCAACTGGAGCAACTTATCGACACAATCATGCAAATCCTGAAGGCCATTGATTTCAAGGCATATCGAGGATGATGATGATGATGAAGTTGCTTGAGAAGACCTTAATCTGGTCAAATGCTGATCAACTTCAGAAGTGATCGGGTGTGGTCTAAAGGGCAAACTGTTTGAGCGAACATGGTAAGATTGGATGCTTGAGAGAGAACCAGCCATTTTTGTTTCTAGCTAATGAAAAAGGCCTAGAAAGTCGATAGCTCAATTCAAATTGCTTTCATTTTGCAGCCAAATGCTCCATATATATATTAGGAGATGTGGGGAGACAAGAGGAATCTCTTCCTCTTCAAATTGATCAATATATATATATATATATTAGTAACATGTTTTCGATCTGGATCTAAACATAATATCAGCAAATTTTCTGCATTGTCTCCTGCCACCACCTCCTCTACCTGTTTTAATAGCTATAATTTCAAAATACCTGTAGCTCAAATGAACCATAAAATATGCAATACACGAATGGCATTGACTGTCCCTTCTGATACACTACAAGAGGATTACATGCAATCCAGATTGGCTTGCCTTTCTATACAGAACACAATGACTGCGACACGTATGCTTACAATATATGAGATAAAAGTATGCAAAAATGTTGCACAATTTACCACAGAATATAGAGACAAGCAACACGTTTTGCATTGATTGAAACGAGCATGTGAGATTTCAGCCTACCATGTGAATCTCAATAATTGATCATTTTCAATCTACAGACAAATGGAATCTAATTACCAAATGCATAAAACTTTGTCATAATGTAAACTAATCAGTGAGTCTCTAAGGTAAAATTAAACAATTTGCAACACACGAGTACTGGGAATTAAATATGAAGCATCATATCCAGCTGTAGCTGCTTCTCTGTTGGAGACAATGGCTGTGAATTTGGTCATGGATGTGTAAAATATTAACATCTAAGGAGGCACATACATGCATCTTTCTTCAAGTTTATTATCTGGTTATGGTATATACATATATGCAAACATGTGGCACAATTTACCAAAAGGTGGAGACAAACAATATGTTTTGCATTAAGTGAAGCATGTGAACTATGAATCTGATCAATAATTGATAATCTTCAATCACCTACCAAGAGAAGAGACAATGAGAATCTTCACAACTATCTAATATTTGTCATGAACTCATTATTGAGTCTATAATCTAACTCAAATTAATCCAAGTTGTTGTTTTTACACCTCCGAATTGAAGTGGTTATATCAATTTGGTTAGTGGAAATCAAGCGTCTATACCAAACGGTGCAATGGAGAGAGATGATAATATTTTTTTTTTTACTATTGTATATTTTTGTATCAATAGGATAATTCCAATATTTCTGTACAAGTATGACTACACAGTAAATTTTTTGATGATCTAGTTGTTTAGGATGTTGAGGAGAGAGACCCTAGATTTGATCAAATGCCTTGACAAACACTCAATTCCTTCTTCAAGATCTTGAATGTTTGATTCCAACTCTTTAAGTTGGTTTTGCACACAAATGATGTTATCAGACTTGCTTGTCAAGGTAGATAATGCAGCATCCACCTTCACAAACTCATTCATGTCTGACTCCTCTTCCTCACATGCTATTCTTTTTGAGTGAATTAGCTTGGAAACCAATGACCAGCCACTCTTTGATGAAGCCTTTGGCCCTGAGATAAGAGACAACAAGGACTCAAACACTGTGAAAGTGGATGCTTCGACCTCCCTTAACATGGTGATCGTCTCATGTTCCTCATTGGTCTTAGAGGAGCACTTGTTTTCCATACCTTTCAAGGCCTTCCTGATTGTCTTCTTCACTGCCTTCCTAGAAGTCAAGTATTTCTTAACCTCACTTGAAATTTCATCTCCCTTTCTTCTGCGTAAAACCGATGAAAGTCCTTGTACACATTCCTTTGTTTGCAACAGGGCATCCTTAGCAATGCTAGAGACATCCAAGATCCAGAGAGATCCATCCAACAGCTCATCGACCAATTTCTTCTGTTGCTCTTGGCCTAAAGCTTGTTGAATGAGGGGCAATTGAAGCAACTTATCAACATAACCATGTAAATCCTGAAGGCCATTGATTTCATAGCATATCGAGGATGATGATGATGATGATGATGATGATGTAGAAGTTGCTTGAGAAGACCTTAATCTACTCAAACGCTGATCAACTTCAGAAGTGACCGGGTGTGGTCTAGAGGGGAAACTATTTGAGCGAACGTGGTAAGAAGCCATTTTTGTTTTCTTGCAAATGAAAAGGGATTAGAAAGTTGATTGTTCAATTCAAATTGCTTTCATTTTGTTGCCAAATGCTACATATATATATATATATATATATATTAGGAGATGTGGAGGAGACAAGAGGAATCTCTTCCTCTTCGAATATCAATTAGTAACAACGTTTTCGATCTGGATCTAAACATTTTATCAGCAATTCTTGTGCAATGTCTCCCACCACCAGTGCCTTAATCTTTTTCTTTAAGCTATAAAATCGAACTAGTGTCTTCTCACAAATTAAAAATATATAACATTATAAGTTGTTGCTGCTCAGTGCTCATTGCTCCATAAAATATGCAATACACGAGTGGCATTGACTGTCTCTTCTGATACAATACAAGTGAAGCCAATCCTGCAGTTTGGTTTGCCTTTCTATATGAAACATGATTGACTGTCAATAGAGCACGAGGCGCAGACACGAGGAATCTCATCAACAGATCTCAATTAAGCCCTTAACATGATCTTATCCTTTCGATCATAACATTTTGTGTGCCGATGCTTGCTCAATGTTTCCCACCACCCCAACCTCTCCACACACAATTATATGATCATATTAGATTAAATATTTGGTGCACGAGTGGCAGCAGTACCATTGAAGATATAATTAAACCAAAATGTTGCTACATATATGGAAGAGATCATATGCCTTTTTGATGTAGGACAGTTGGCGTTAGATTTTGAAGAAGAGATGGACAGAAAACTGTCCAAAAGAGGTGCTCCGAAGAAACGGGCATAACTTTTAGCTCGGTTGTCAGATTTTCTATTATAATATGTTTTCAGAAAGGGTTTTCAGAGCTCCACAGCAGGGCAACCAAGGTTCCCCCGGTTGACGTCATTTGCATCCTCATCGGAGCTGTTTAAGTTAGGTTGTCGGGCAGCCGAAGTTTTTAGTGTTTTTATTTGTTTTTATTTGTTTTCCGTTTTGGTTTAGTTTGAGGATATTTTAGTCTTTTTGCTTATTTTAGGGTTTCCCGAGTCTATTTAAGGCTCTTTGTTATCAGTTTCGAGGTATTGAATAATATTATTATTTTGGTTTCAATTGAATTTGCTGGTGGATTCCAGATTGTGAGAACTTAGGGTTTACGCTGGTAAATCCTTTACTTCCGTTCTGCGTCACTTTTATGGTTGATTTCTGTTGGAAATATGAAACTTTTCTTAAATACTTTATGGTTATGGTATGGCTCATGGATCAATTATGGATGGCTTATGGTTTAATTATGGCTTATGGTTATGGTTTAACAATGGTTTTGTTCGACTCGAGAATTTTTAATTCTTTTGCCGATAGTTTGGCAAAGATGGGAGCGAAACAGACTGGGGACTTTGTGGATTGGAGTGATGGTTGAGCTGTCTGTTGTTGTTTTTGGTTTTTGCGTGCCTTTTGGTGCTGTTTTTGCTTTGTTTTTGTTGTTGGGGTTTCCTTCGCTTGTTGCTGTGCTGTTTGTTGCGCTTTGGGTGGTCTTTTGTTGTTTCTTTTTGGTTGTTTGGCTTTGCGGGTGGCTTGTGCCTGCTTGTTGTGTGCTCTTTGTGAGCTTTGGCCCTTGGCCTCAATAAAATAACCTTTTCAAAAAAAAAAACTATGGTATGGTTTATGGTTTATGGTTTAGTCATGGTTTAGTGATGGTTTAAGTAATGGTATGGTTATGTTAGTTCAGTTCAAATTGAATTATTTGTTACTTTTTAGATTTCTAGAAGATTTCTAAAAATGTCTCAATTTTTCTATTGAAGGTAATAATATCTCGATGGATGTGCCGATTGCTTAATGTAGTGGATATGTTCTAGCAAATTGCCAGTTTATTGTAGCATATCATCCGTTGGATGACTGATGTACTGTGCGATCTAATTGTCACACATTCCTCTGTATTTTCTATATAAACTCCTATTCAGGCATTGTATAATGTAACCAGAAATGGAGAGTGATGTATGGTTAATGGAATGATAATTTCAGCAAAATATGTTTTCTATTGTTCTCCTCTTTCATGTTTATGGTTATTTATGTTTATTGATGGTGTTTATGGTATGGTTATGGTTTTTTATGGATGGTCTAATATCTTCAGCAGAGATATCAGAATATGAATGTTAATGGATATTTATGGTTTTATGGTTTTTAATGGATATTTATGGTTTTATGTTTTTCAAAATGGTATTATTATGATTTTATAGTTTTATTGATTTTTCCAACATGGTAATAGAGCTTTGTTCTCTGTATTTTTCAACATGGAATAAGTTTTATGTATGTTATTTTAAAATGGTACTTCGTGGACTCGATCTTTATTTTTTATTTTTTAAATTTTCAACAATTTCGATACCACTCGTGTTGATTTAAATTTTTTAAGAGATTGGTATCTTCTATCAAACCTTTTTTTATAAGGTTAATGACTCCCATCAACCAGGTTCCCCAACTCATCACCGAATTGGTTGTTCAAAAAAAAAGACAGTCTTGTTTGTCATGCTAATCATTTGTTAAAACTTCCTGAAGATAATCAAAATTTGTTCATTTGCTCAATTTCTGCTAATGATTTATACTCAACAATTGATATGCATGTATTTTTTTTCAATCATTTACAATAATGTACAACAAAATTGTACATCATTTTTTAAACTAGTGGTTGAGGATATTGAGAAGGGAAACTCTGGTTTCGATCAAATGCCTTAGAAGGCATTCGAGTCCTTCCTCAAGGTCTTGAATGCACAAGTCAGTCCAGCTTTCCAAGCGCGTTCTGCGAGTTATCAGCATTCATGTTACTTGATTTTCTAGACTTGTTTTTAATGAGAGAGTGCAATGTAGCATCAGCCTTCTCGAATTCACTAACTTCAATGTATACAATTTGGTTTATCAATATATATTTGTTAAACTAATGAAACTTTTCTAGATACTTTATAGCTTATGGTTTTGGTAATTTAGTTTGATTTGAATTAATTGTACTATTAGGTTCTATGTTTTTAGGTTGCTTGTAATGTGTTAGTTTTACTTTAGTTTGTAATGATGTTTATCTGGTGACTCTGCCAGTTTCTTGTAGCAGTATACACTCAAGTATGGGCTGCTGTACTCATTGTTTTGACAGCTCTTCTTAGCTGTTCTACACCTTGTAACTGATGTATATATTGTCTAAATGAAATCTGAGAAAAAGTAAGCTAGTTGCTTCAAATGTTTTTATGTCTATGTAATGTTTATGTTTATGTAATTCTCCTCCTTTTGGTTTCACGTGTGTGAACTCTTGCTTCATTTGTATGAAACTAGATAAGCAAGAATGAAAGTATAACAATATTGTTGGAAAGGGACATGAGGAATCTCATCTGCTGTTCTCAATACATCCTAACATGATCAAGCTTTCGATCTTCAACATTTTTTTTTCGCCAGTGTTTGTTCAATGTTTCCCACCACCCCATCTCTCCACACAAACAGTTCAATTAAAAAAAAATATAGATAATATGAAGAACACATTAAAAGAATTAGATGCACGAGTGACTTTAAAACAATGTCTCCACTTGCACAATAAACAAATCCTTCTTCTTACACATTCATTTTATTAATGTATGATTGAGAGGGATCAAACTTCATAATCAATACATATAGTTTATATGCTTGCTAGTCTGTCATAGATAATGCAGTTATGGTAGATAGGAGACCATATTGTAGAGGCACTCCTGCTACGAATTTAAAAGAGTATATGATCATTTGAATAAGCAATGCACGTGGTAACTTCTTCGGAAATGCCCGTGCAAGTTTGTCTAACACGAAAAGATTGAACAGTTTCAAGTTACTAATATCTCCCCCCAACTCATCACCTAAATATTTTACACTTCTAAGATCGAAAGAATATCTTTATACAGGTCAGTTTCATATAATTTATTTCCAGATGATAAAGTTGAAGATCTTGTGCACGAGTGGCGTTGACAGTATAAATGTAGAATTAATAGCTGTGATCATGTAAATCCTACATAGAATTTGTTGTCATATGCTCATGATTGTCTGGTAAAACTACCTAAAGCTATTGAAATTATCCAGGAGAAGGAAAAGTTAGGAATTTTATCTATGTTTGAGTTGCAATTGCATACTCTTTGGAAATCTAATTTAGTGCCTGAGAAGTTCTTAAATGTTTCAATCAAAAAGGAAAAGATGATAAAAAATGAGAAGACAAGTTGATTTGTCCATAAAAGAGTACTGATATACAATCAACAATTGATATGTACAAGTATTTTTCAATCATTTACAAAAATGTACACCAAAATCGTAAACCACTGTCATATATCTTCCAAACTAGTGGTTGAGGATGTTGAGAAGGGTCACTCTGGTTTTGATCAAACGCCTTAGAAGACATTCAAGTCACTGAGCTAGCTACACTCTGGTCTTGTAGTGTATCACAACCCCCGGATCACTGAGCTAGCTATGCCTGCAAAGACAGAAAAATCAAAATAAATTTCAACAAGCACCTTTATCACATAACATATAATTTATATGCATCACTTTTGTCATATATAACACACACACTACCATGTCCATGTCTTCATTTATCAAAATGATATGGAGGAATGGGATCGATACATGAAGCGTTACTCCGGTAGATACTACCGGAGATCATGCATATCTGCCCTGCACATTTGGTACAATGATCAACTCTGCAAGGACATGGGATGGAACCCCAAGAGAAAGAAAGGATTCTTTGACGAACTGTTTGAGCCTCATGGGCCATTATATTATGGATCGTTCTTCTGTCGATGGGAATGGAACTTGAACTGGTTTCGAAATAATGTTACCAGAAAGCACTTTTCCAGAAAGTGTTTTCTCTTTTGTTTTGCTATAGATGAAATATATATTTGAATCATATACTCAAAACAATCATAAAATGTAAAATCTAGAGACCTACCAACATATAGAATCAGAATTGAAAGCATATGATCTTCAAACACCATAATGAAGGCCGTCAAAAATAAAAGCTAGTGCATTAATAGGTTGCTAGCACTGACAAACTGTGAGAAAGTTAGATGATATCATTAAACAACTCATATATGCATTAGCATCCACATTATATAAAGCCAAGCTTGAAGGAAACAGAAGTTGGAATTAAAAAAATTAAAAAAAAATAAAAAGTGAAGGAAAACTCTTTTCAATGCAATGGACAATGGTCAATCTGCTGAAGTTGTTTACTTTTTGTTTATCGTGTCAAAAGCTGCAAGTAGAATATATAATGGAAGAAAAAAATAAATAAAAGATAACATACAATGGATGATAATGTAGAATCATCCATCCGTGAATTCCTAAACTAGCAGTAATTGGATTCTCGGAAAGTCTTTCAAACTTGTACACATCAGAAATGGGATGCATGTGGCTAGCAGAGCTTCTTGATGGCACTTTCAAACTACCTAGAGTAAAACAGATGGAAAATGATACAATGGAATGGGACCCATACATGAAGAGGTACTCCGGCAAGTACTACAGGAGATCATGCATAGGTGCTCTGCATATTTGGTACAATGATCAACTGTGCAATGACATGGGATGGAACCCAAAGAGAAAGAAAGGATTCTTCGCTGAACTTTTCGAGTCTTATGGACTATTGGATTGTGTCCTCCTTCAACAACCGATTAGCCATTTCAATTTCGGTACTTTCGACTTGTTATCAATACAATGCCAATAAGTTGTATGCTTACAACATTAGATGTTTGTGTCAAAGCTACAGGTAGAATAACAGAAGGAAGGAAAAACAATAAAGATTGCTTTTGCTATATAGTCTGCAGAAATTGATGGAACATATTCTAAAAGTGAAAGAATTTGTTGATCTTCAGCAACAACTCCACAAAATTTGATTGGATGCTGACGTGTTCAATCATACATGTGGGTTTACATTACGTGCCTTGACATGTCATCACCCAATTGCTGATGTCCGGGTACTTCAGCACCCCTAATGCTGACATGCCAGAACATGTCAGCAAAATCCCTTGATGTGCCCACACACATCAGCATTTGATTGGATCGAAATTTCAAACAAGGATAAAAAAAAAAAAAAACATTCTCAAGTCATCAATCAGTAAAAAGGTGTTCCAGCAATCAGTTTGGAGATCTCTAAGGACAAAGACATGGAAGGTGTGTTATAAAAGTAAAAACTCTCAAGTCATCAATCAGTAAAAAGGTGTTCCAGCAATCAGCAATTGTTCCTCCTCTTCGTCAAACAAACTTATTTCACAGACAACCATTGAAGCACTTACAAAAGTTGAAGCTTTTGTTCTCAGGATTGATGACTTGAAAAATATGTGCAATGAAAAAGCTAAAATCCTACAATCATGGTTTCATAAAATAAGAAACAGGATTCCTGGAAGGAACGCACAAACGTCTAACCAGGAACAAACACCACCACCAGGAGATCAATTGACTGGTCCAGAAATTGTTGTTTAAGGAAACTAACTCTCCTGTGACAAAAAGAGATTGTTCTAGTAAGAATTTGCTACATGTTCCATTTCCCAACACATAATTTTCTTCAACAGTCTATTGCATTGCAGAGCTTAGTGAAAAAAAAATTGAAGATAGAAAAGCGAAGATAAGAAAGCATACGAGTTCTTGGAGACTTTCAAATGGCTGAATTGTTCCACATACCCAACCCGACCCGACACTATCATCTGCTCAAACGGTAACACCGCCTACACCACCGCCTTCAATACTATACCACACGCTGTTCTCTCATTGTTGGAAGTAATGTAAGTAATGGTTGAACAAGCAGAGCACTATAAGTTGATGCAGAGCAAAGCTAAGAGAATTAGCTGATGTGTCCTTTTAGCTTTCAGGCACAGACATCTCTGCAGCAACGTTCTAGAAGGAAGGCAAACCTTTTTCCATCAAAAGTTTGTTATCAAGTTTTGGCGGGAAAAGTTTGTTAGATGGTTATAATAGAACCATCTCCTATACAAATGAATCTAGACAACTTCTCTGTTGTGATTCATAATTGACACGAAATGTGTATGTGTATAAATGTATCTTGTGAGATCATTTTGTAATGGAGATTTCCAATTGGAAAATAGAAAATATGAGAATTCTCTTTGTTCTTGCTGCTCATAGTTCCAAACACTTTTCTTCTCTTTTCTCTTGAACATTTCATCAAACACTTGTATTAATTTTCTTAATTTCTTCATGGTATCAGAGCTTTTCAAGGACTAATCGTCCATGACTTCCTCAGCAAGATCAACAACGGTGCTTGAAGATGATGATTCTTCTTCAGTTCCAAAGTCTGGTGATTTCACGACTTTGGAGAAATCAATGCACTTCAATCTGCAGATCAAACTAGACAACAACAACTACACACACTGGAAAGCTCAAGTCTATCCTATAATCAGAGCTTTTCAACTTGAAGATTACATTATAGATCTCAAGTCTATACCACCAAAGTTCATTGAAAAACAATCTGTTAATGAAGGCGAGGAACAGACACAGCTCAACAAGGATTATGTGACATGGATAAGGTCAGATCAACTTCTATTGAGCTGGTTGTTTTCAACGATCAGCCAAAGTGTTATAGGACAAGTAACGGATTGCACAACTGCTAGAGAGGTCTGGAGTACACTTGAACAACTATTTTCACAGCAATCTCTAGCAAAAGTCCTTCAGTTGAAGCATCAGCTTCAGAATGCAAAGAAAGGAGCAAGTTCTGTCACTGATTTTGTTCTAAAAATTAAAACTATTGGTGATAATCTGAAAGCTGCAGGAGAGGTGATCAATGACAAAGACCTCATTCTAAGTGCATTACATGGAGTTGGTAGAGAGTACAACTCAGTTGTTACTGTTGTTACATCACAGAGAAACAATATTTCTTTTCAAGAGGTGCAGTATCTGCTGTTGAATCATGAGCAAAGATTAGCTCAATTGGACTCAGCTATACAGCTAGATGTAGTAACTCCGAGTGCTAATTTTGCTGGTGGTGATCAAAGTGGAAGAAGAAACCAGAGAGGAGGTTATAAAAATTCATACACATATGATAATGGAGGCAGATCTGGAAACTTCAGAGGTCGAAGCAAAGGAAGAGGTGGTGGCAGGTGGAACAACAATAGACCGATTTGTCAAGTGTGTGGAAAGGCAGGTCATGTTGCCATGAATTGCTATCATCGTTTTGATAGAAGTTTTCAAAGTAACAACCAGAATGGAGGTGTGAATTTTAACTCTCAGACTCAATATCGACAACATACTAATGATTTTCACAACAATGCTGCATCAACTCTGCAAAGTGTACCACACCAAGCAAACTACCACCAATCCACTGCCTACTATGCTACTCCTGAAACTGTGTGTGATCCATCGTGGTATGCGGATAGCGGAGCCACAAATCATGTAACACCTGATCTTGCAAATCTGTCTATAAACTCAGAGTATCAAGGAGGAGATAAGCTAGCTGTTGGTAACGGGCAGCAATTGCAGATCTCACACATTGGTAAGACTTTACTTTCTTCATCTCAGAATTCAAAGTTGCTAGTATTAGATCATATTCTATGTGTTCCCAAAATTACCAAAAACTTATTGAGTGTGTCAAGATTTACTAAGGATAATAATGCCTATGCTGAATTTTCATGCAATGGCTGTGTCATTAAGGACATGACTACCAAGGAAGTTTTGCTCCAAGGCAGGCTTGAGAATGGACTGTACAAGATGGAGATGCCAAATGCTCGGTGGACTGGTAGCTGGTCATCTAACTCCAAGATTCCAAATGCGTTTTCTGCTTCAGCCAATAAGGAAACTGTTGTTAATCATTCTTGTGTATATGATGTAACAACACCTGCCAAATCAATAAATAAATCTCAAATTGATGCAAATGTGTGGCATTTAAAGTTAGGACATCCATCTCCATTAGTTCTACGGAAGGTGCTGTCACAATTGCATCTTCGGCACAATAATGCTCAAATTGATTTCTGTGATGCATGCAAACTTGGGAAAATGCATCAGCTGCCCTTCCAAACTTCCAGTTATAAGACAGCTGGTCCATTAGACTTGGTGTTTACAGATGTATGGGGACCCTCACCCATGCCATCCTTGGAAGGACATCGTTACTATGTTATCTTTGTTGACTCATATTCAAGGTTTGGGTGGCTGTATCCTTTAAGACAGAAGTCAGAAGTTCTGGGAGTTTTCTTGCAATTTCAGAAGATTGTTGAACTTCAATTCAGCCGAAAATTGAAGTGTCTCCAAGCTGATCTTGGCACAGAATTTAAGCCATTAATCCCTCATCTTGCCAAGCTTAGTGTTCAATTTCGGACCTCTTGTGCTTACACACATCAGCAAAATGGAATTCCGGAGAGGAAACATAGGCATGTGGTGGAGACAAGGCTTACACTTTTAGCTCAGGCTCATTTGCCTCTAAAATTATGGGTTGAAGCCTTTCAAGCTGCAATGCTTCTCATCAACAATCTTCCAACACCAATTCTTCAGCTCAAGTCACCATATGAGGTGTTGTTCAAACGACAACCCAATTACAACTTTTTCAAAGTTTTTGGATGTGCTGCATTCCCTTTTCTACGTCCCTACTCTCATCAGAAATTTGATTTTCACTCATCTAAGTGCATTTTCATAGGCTACAGCCTCAGTCAAAAGGGCTACAAATGTCTACACCCCTCAGGAAGAGTTTATGTGTCTCGGCATGTTGTTTTTAACGAGTTTGAGTATCCTTATCAGCTGCTGTTTCCACCACCATCAGTTGACAAACCTACACAATGTGCTAGTCCTTCTACAGCAGTGTTTTCAGATGGTCTAATCAGACCTCCTTCAACACAATCCTTGCCTCAGCAAAATGTTTCTGCTGCTAGGGAACATTCTCTAAACTCAACCATGCCTGCTATCCCTTTTCATATTGCTCTTAATCCTCAACAATCTCCTACTTCCATTAGTAACATGCCTCATATTCAGAATCCTCCTAACATAGCACCTCATCCTATGATCACTAGACTCAAGTCAGGATCACTCAAACCCAGAGTTTACTCGTCTGTATGTGAACCAGATATTGAGCCACAATCTGCAGCTGCAGCTCTAGCCATTCCTCATTGGAAAAAGGCTATGTTGGAGGAGTTTGCTGCACTACAAAGAAACAATACATGGACTCTAGTACCATCTTCTATTTCTTCTAATCTAGTTGGCTGCAAGTGGGTTTTTCGTACAAAGTACAATCCCGATGGCTCTATTCTTAAACATAAGGCAAGATTGGTTGCCAAGGGGTTTCACCAAACACCTGGTGTAGACTTCCATGACACATACAGTCTTGTCATCAAGGCTGCCACCATTCGCATTATTTTCAGCTTGGCAGTCTCCTTTGGGTGGGACATTCAACAAATTGACATTAACAATGCATTTCTTAATGGGGATCTCACGGAAGACGTATACATGGAGCAACCTCTTGGATTTGTTGACAGCTCCCAACCCTCATTTGTTTGCAATTTGAACAAGGCCCTTTATGGCTTAAAACAGGCCCCTCGGGCATGGTTTTCGAAACTCAAGACAGCCCTGCAGTCATGGGGTTTTACTTCCTCTCAATCTGATGTCTCTCTATTTCTCAAGAGGTAAGGTAACAAAGTTGTTTATCTTTTAGTTTATATTGATGATATCTTAATCACAGGTAATGACTCAGCTGAAATTCAACATACCATTTCTGTCTTGAATTCATCTTTTACCTTAAAAACCTTGGGATCTGTCAGCTACTTCCTTGGGTTTGAGGCTTCAAGATCAGCTGATGGTTTGTTTCTTACACAAACTAAATATATTCTTGACTTGTTAAGGAAAACTAACATGTCAAATTGTAAATCCTGTCCCACTCCTCTTGCTGCGAGCATAAAGCTTACTAAGGCTGGTTCAAGCTTTGCATTTCCTTCACTATACAGAAGCACTGTGGGAGCCTTGCAATATCTGACATACACTCGGCCTGACATTGCTTTTGGTGTCAACAAACTCAGTCAATTCATGGCATGTCCAACTGATGACCATTGGCAGCATTGCAAACGCTTGCTTCGCTATCTAAAGGGCACTGCCAGGCTGGGGCTTCATTTCAAACCATCTTCATCTTTATCTGTTGATGTTTACTGTGATGCCGATTGGGCCTCATGTATAGATGACAGGAGGTCAACCAGTGGATGTTGCGTGTACTTGGGTGGAAATCTCATAGCGTGGAGCTCCAAGAAGCAAAATGTTTTGCCAAATCCAGCTGTGAAGCTGAATACAGGGCTCTTTCTCAAGCTGCCACTGAGGCCATTTGGTTCACCTCGTTGTTTTCTGAACTTGGTATCTCTCTTCCGCAATGTCCTACTCTCTGGTGTGACAATCAGGGGGCTGAATTACTGGCTAAGAATCCTGTGTATCATGCTCGGACAAAACACATCGAAATTGATGTTCATTTCATCCGAGAAAAAGTTTCTACTGGTGCCATTGCTGTTCATCATGTTCCGACTGCTCATCAGTGTGCAGACATCCTAACGAAGGCTCTTCCTTCTCCACGTTTTGATTATCTTCGTTCCAAGCTGAATATTGATGTGTCTCCCATATTCAGCTTGAGGGGGGATGTTGGAAGTAATGTAAGTAATGGTTGAACAAGCAGAGCACTATACGTTGATGCAGAGCAAAGCTAAGAGAATTAGCTGATGTGTCCTTTTAGCTTTCAGGCACAGACATCTCTGCAGCAATGTTCTAGAAGGAAGGCAAACCTTTTTCCATCAAAAGTTTGTTATCGAAGTTTTGGCGGGAAAAGTTTGTTAGATGGTTATAACAGAACCATCTCCTATACAAATGAATCTAGACAACTTCTCTGTTGTGATTCATAATTGACACGAAATGTGTATGTGTATAAATGTATCTTGTGAGATCATTTTGTAATGGAGATTTCCAATTGGAAAATAGAAAATATGAGAATTCTCTCTGTTCTTGCTGCTCATAGTTCCAAACACTTTTCTTCTCTTTTCTCTTGAACATTTCATCAAACACTTGTATTAATTTTCTTAATTTCTTCACTCATAAATCCAAAAATACCCAAGTCGACAATTGCTTCGAAAGCCTGAGAATTTACGTAGAATTTTTGTTTTATTTCATTCAATTTTGACCTAAAAAAACTCAACTTTTTTTTTAGAGGTTGGAACTAGGAAGAAGATGTGGCAAATGGCGACGTGTGTGGGCACGTCAGATATGTTGGCCGAAGTGTTTTATTAAGAGTCTCTTTTTGTTCACCCCTTGCTTACCCCCCTCCCATATACATGACATGTGTCTATGGAGGGGTAAAATTGTCTAAAAATTTACTCCCCTATGACACATGTCATCCATTTAAGAGGGGGGTAATGGTTACCTCCCTTAAAGGGGGGTTGAGCTTTCTACTGCCTCAAAAGGTCAACCAACGTCTATTTGAGTTTTTTTGAGTTGTTTGGTTAGGCTTTTGAAACTGTCTATTTTAAATTGAGTAGAGGCTAGTAGAGTTTAAACATCTACTAGGCAAAAGCTCATGGGGAGGTTCTTCTCCAAATAGACCTTTTTTAAAAAAAAAGTCTACTAACCAAACAACTATAATTTTTTTTTTCAAAAACTCTATTTCCAATAGATCTACTGCAAGTAGATCTTTTACTAATAGAGGTTTTTCAAAAGCCCAGCCAAACAAGCTCTAAGTAATTTCTATTAGATTTAATGACGTGTCAAGACATCAACGATTGTCAAGACATCAACGATGGTAGTGTGACGTGTCTTGTAATGTTAACAAGAATGGCTGACTAGGATGAAATTGGTTGGGTTTACTACGTGAGCCCAACGTAAATGGGCAGATTTACTAAACAAACCCAAAAAAGTGTTTTGGGCCTAAAATAACAAATATTCAATCCACATAATGTAATTTCTAATTTACTTGGCTTGATTAAGGCACTTAAAATTAAAGAAAGTTTCTCCTTACAATCCACAAATTATTTATTTATATTTAATTTTTTTTATTAATGACAATTTTAACCTGAATTAAAATTACTAAACAAGAAAAAAAAAATCTAAAGACACTCCAAACTAATTAAATTATTAAAAAAAGAAATTATATCTCCTAAATCATTAAATTAAATATTATGTATTAAACTCTCTCCTAAATCTGTTATTATCATAGAGATCGTCTAAGGGTTTAAAAGGCTTATGGCATGTTCCAAGTGTCATCGTGTCACCCACGAAAACAGTGTTTTTATTTCTTTATTTTCTTCTTATTTGTTTGTTTTGGTTTTCCTCAAGGACGACCAAAAGATTGGTTTTGAGATATTTGATTGCTTCACTTCTACACAAAGTATAGCCTCATTTCCGTATCGTTTTGTATTCGCTTCTCAAGTAAAATCGGGTTTCTAACGCTCTAAATAAGTCGTGCAAGGTCAAGTTGGTTTTGTTGCTTGAATATCTTGGACGAAGCTGAAAGGAAGATCAATAGGGCATTTATAGAACAAAAGAGACCTCAAGGCGAGCTCACCAAGCTCACCAGACACTAAGATCGCCCAAAGGTCGCTCTGCACTCAATCTCAGCCTTCCTTAGCATTATCAAAGGCGAGCTTAGGGCGAGTTCACCAAAATCACCCTAAGCTCGCTAACTAGTCGGGTTTAGCCCCTAAAAACAGAGAAAAGGCAAGCTCAGCAAGGTCGCCCCAAGGTTGCTAACCACTCGGGTTCAGAAGTTTCTCCTTTATAGCGACCTTAGGGCGAGCTCACTAAAATCGCCCCAATGTCGCCCTCTACCCAGATTTTTGTAAACTCCAAGGAAATTACTCATTTACCCCTGACCTAATAAACTTCCCTATATATTCATTTGCTTTTTCTCTGAAAAGCTACCAACCACATGCCTACCTAAGAATATTCACTAAGTCATTCTCATACATCACCATATCTGATTCATACACAATCCACAAGACGTTTGACATCAATCCATGGTCTTTTCTTGTTCTTGGGAGATAGGAGATTGAAGGAGCTTGGAAGAGGAGAAGAGCAAAGGAAGAGAATCTACTCTACATGAGTTTCCTCTAATACTTTATCTCTTTCGTTTTCTTTATTACAGTCATGTATTCATTTGAGCATATTTATTGTATGGCTACACTTTGTAATATGAGCTAAATACTTAGTGCTAGGATTTGATGAAACCTCAACCATGACTATATATTTATATTGACATGTGTTTATCCTTTATGTGCAATTGTAGTTAGTATAGATGTTTTAGTATGCTTAATGCTTTCAATAGATTGATCTCCTATTGACTGATTTTCGATTATGTGTTATGAACCGACCGAAAACATACACACACATCGTGTTCAACGTAATGTATTATATGCATATCTAGAAAAGTAGACCTACTTAGGCTAGCGTATAGGATTCATTAGTGTGTCAATGTTCTTAGTGAACTCATACATATATTCTGAATAATCGAGAGATAGGCTTGGGTATGATTTAGGTGTAACTTATACTACTCAGCCGAGGTTATAGGTTAACAATAGGGTGCATGAATCTACAAATTGCATAAGCATAATTTTGGGTGTACAAATGAGTCTATAGAGGAATTTAAAAGAGGGTAGGGTGTAGTCATATCTTAGCATCATTTCCTTCATTATTACACTTGATTTCATTTCTTGTCATTTTATTAGTTAAATTTAGCTTGCTTTAAGTATTCAAGTATGAAAACCATCTTTTATTGTTGTTTGAATAGCAATTAGGCTAATCAATTTTGGTAATCAATCACTCAATCTTCGTGGGAACAAATCTTACTTGCTTGTGTACTACTCTCCGACCTCGTACAATTGCGAGTGTCACTTTAGGAGTAGTCACCGCCAAAGATGGAACCCTTAGAATATCATTCCGGGAAAGATCTTTCTCTATTAGAGAATCCACAGCCCCTGATAATGACTTCCAAACAACAAGAAATTCTTTGTCTAACTTATCCAAACTAAATATCAGAAACCAAATACCTAGCTTAGTCAACCAATATAGGCCCATCCCAAATATCAGACCCAGTCTAGACATTAGGAACCAAATACCTAGCTTGGCCGACCAATACAGGCCCAGTACTAGCGAAGCTTCTGATCCTATAAATCTTATCCCTAAGTAGAGGCGTCCACCAATCCCAACCACTATTGAAATACCTACCCATATAACCAGTGTCTATAAGACCCCAAAACAAGTTGCCCAGCCTATACATACCTATGACAATGAAGGACCAACCTCACTAATTCATTCACAAGTCCTAATCGAAATCCTTGACCCTAAACCCCAGGCCAGGATCATAAATGTTCTTGATATAACAAAACCATATATACGGTGGTTCTCTAGTCAAGGCATCCTAACTTTATAATTTTAGGACGTCCAACCACAACCACAACCACACATTCATATTGGGCTCATAGCCCCATATTAACAAATACTCACACCTAATGTGAATGTGTGGCTGTTGTTGGACGTCATTACTAGAGAACCACCATATATATATGGACAGTGTCATTCACATGAGTAAATACATGAGTGCATTGATAGTGAGTCATTGGAGGCGTAATGAAGATGATTGAGATGCGTGTTGAAATGTGGAGGCATAATGAAGATGAGTGACCAACAATAAAAAAGAAGATGAATATAAGTTGCAGATGAAATGAAAAGGAAGGAGTTTGAAAAGAGAGAAATAAAGAGAGAGAGAGATGCATGCTGAAACGTGGAGGCGTAATGAAGATGAGTGACAAAGAGATAAAAAAAAACACAAATATAATAAAAATAAATAGAAGAAAAATAAAGTCAAATAAAGAAATGATGATGGTGCTCTAAGAGTATCTCCAATTAACAAACTAAACACACTAAAAAACCTTCTCAAACCAACACACTAAACTTACCAATTAAATTTGGTCGAGCTACAGTGCTATCAAATCTGGTGCGTACCGTAGCTACACCGAGCCTTCTTTTTTTTTTTTTTTACAAAATGTCACATCAACAATTAATATTTGTTAAAATTATTAATTTAACTATTTTATACTTAATTATAACAATATGTATTCCCAAAAAATATACCGTTGGAAAAATCTCGTTGAGATCTTTAAAATAATACCCACTTTGATATATATTTTATGTCAATAAAATTATTGAATATTATATAAGTTAACTAATAGAAATTAATTTGTATTATATAAATATTTATTGAGAGAATATTCTTTAAAAATGCTCTTTTAGTTTAAAATTTGGTGTGGATATATTGAAGTAGAAAAAAATTTGGTGTTAGAAAGATGCTCTTTTAATAACAAATTGGTGTAATATTTGGAGTAACTGGTTGGAGATGCTCTAACTCTGTTGTTGGGAAGTCAAAAAATCAGATGGTAGGGTCCAGAATAATGGTTGTGCACCACCAAGTTTTTTTTTTTTTTTAACCGGTTGTGCACTTGTACCCCACCAATTTAAGTGATAAAAAAGAGATTAAAAATTTTAAAAATAATAATATTCTAGAACATAAAAGAATAGTAGGAAAAAAAAAAATCTATCCAACTACACAGGCAGCCCCGCCTACTAGAACAGTGAAATCCACAAAATTCAATTTATATTTTTTGTCTTGAAGACTGAACAATAATGAATTGTTTTGAAAACTGAATGGTGATTGAAAACTGAAAAACATTTTTTTTTTCCACTAAAAATTGAATATAAGTGATAAATTGTTTTTTTTTTTTTAAGTTATAAATATATATATATATATATATTCGAAAATAAATACTTTTACATCTATGTCCTTTCAACTATTATTTATTATATATTTATATTTAATATATAAACATGGACTAATTTCTTTTATTTATTTATTTTTGCTTGTTATTTAATCTATTAATATTCTTGTTTTTTTTTATTTATTATTATTTTGTTTCTCATATTGAATCTTGAGAGACCTGGCTAATAAACTAATAATAAGTTGGGAAAAAAGTGTAGGGAATTGCAAAGATATATTGACATTGTGATGTTGTCTTTGCTTTTAGTAACAAAGTGCCTTCCACATCTATTGTTTTTCTCTTTTACTAGAGAAAAACTAAAGATTAAAGATAAATAGAAGTTTAAATTTTTTTCTCTAGTCAATTGCAAGATGAATTTATATTATTTGGATAAAAAAAAAAATTGTTATAGGTTATTTAGGTAAAAATATTTTTTTTAAAAGAAAAATGGGTGTAGGAAAACATTTCATGGGTGGCAATATAGTCACCCAAAATATTAATATGGTTAGGGTCATATGAGAAGACAAAACTAGAAATTTATTATATTTGTGAGGATAGTTTTGGAAGTATAAAATTAATATCAATCCAGTTGTTTTTTAGTTAAGTGAAGAGTGAAAATTTTTCACTTTTATAAAGAAGTGATTTTATGAGTTGTTTAAGCGATTTCACTTTAAAAAAATAAATTAAATATGTCTTTATGCTTTAATATCCGATTATGCTTCGTTTCATTATCAATAGGTCGACCACCAGGGGCAGACCCACCTTAAAGCCAGGTGGGGCTCTTGCCCTACCTCAATTTAAAAAAATATATATTTGATTTAGTTTTCATTTATATATATATATATTAATTAACACTAGCTTAATATAGATATTAACTCATAGCACAGCAATTGTGTCCATCTCTATGTTGCGCATTCTACTCCTACCATTTACACTTTTCAAGCAAATTAAATATCTTTTTTCTCAAATTCAATTTTATCTTGTAATTTTAATACTTTTTTAATTTACCATCTTTTCCAATTCTTTTCTCAAAATTTCATCTCCTTCTAAAATAAAATAATTTATTTTCTCTTTCTCTCTATTAACAACTTCTTTAACTACCTTTAATTTGTGTCTACTTAATTCAATATTATTTTATATTAAATTATATATTATTATATTGAACTTTTATTATTTCTAATAATTTTATTTTGACATACCTAACACATCCAATCAATACACTATAAAATCTCAAATGTTAATTTATTGTATTAAAATAGTTCATCTATTATTATGATTTATTTTTATTTTATCCTTAGTATTTTTCTTTATTTTATAATTTTAATGTTTTTAGAATCAATAAATCAATAATTTACCAATAATTAGAAAAATTAAAAAAAAAATCAAAAATATGTTTAGTAATATTTATTAATCAATTATTTTTGTATAAATTTAAAGTGAATTCATTATAAATACAAAAAAAAAAAAAATCTTATTATAAAATTAGAATGTAATTAATTATTTTAGGAATAAATATTATAAATTTTAATTGTTTATGTTGTTTTCCTTGTTATTATTATTATTTTAATATCCCTTTTCTTGTTTTTATTTATTTATTTTAATATAAGATTATTTAGTTCATCTTAAGTATGTGATCTATTTGTTTTATTTCATCTAAACACCATTATACCATCAATTTTTCTTTATAGATATTAAAAAAAACTAATTTTATTTATAATAATAATAAATAAATAAATAAAACTCAGAGTATTTGAAGTGAAATAATTAAAAAGATGAGAGAGAATTATAGAGAGAGAAGCTCTGACAACTCAAGCCATGGCAGAAGATCAGACTTTAGAGATAACATCCACTCTATTTTCGTTGATAATCTTAGCCAAAATGTGGATTTTTCCTGCTTGTGGGGTGTTTTCAAATGTTTCGGTAGGGTGAGAGATATCTATCTCCCTGCTGCAAACAAAGAAAGGAAGATTGGGTTTGCCTTTGTGAGATTTTCATCCCTGGAGGAAGCCAAGAAAGTGGCAGAGCAGACTAATGGAATGCACATCTATAGTCGGGCAATCAAAGTCAGCGTGGCTCAAAGTGGATGGACCAATAGGAAAGCAGAGGGACCCAGGTATGCTGGAGGGGCTAGCAGAAGCTTTCAACGGGATATGAAAATAAGGGATAATCGGTCGTTTGTGGAGGTGGTAAGGGAACCGAAAAGTAAGGAGGACAAGAGGTACGAGCAGAGTTATGCCAATCCGAAGGAAGAAGGAGCATCGCTTATATTGGATAAAAGGATATCGGATAGGAAATGGCTTGACACCTGTGCGATAGGGGAGATCAAGAAATTATCGGAAGTTTGGCGTGTGAGGAAGAGGTTGGTGGACAGAGGTTTTGTTTTCAAGACCAGATACATAGGTGGAAGTTTTATCTTGTGGGACTTTGAGTCGGTATCGGAAAGGGAGGGGTTTGTTAGAAGCAGATTCTTCTGGGATGATGCCTTTGGTTCAATGAAGAAATGGTCGGAAGCCTTAGATACGCAATCCTTCTTGGTGTGGGTGAACATTTCAGGATTTCCTCTGAATCTTTGGAACGTCTCATTCTTTCAAATGATAGGCAATTTCTTGGGAAAATTTATTCAAATGGATTGCGACACTGAGCAAAAGAACAGACTAGATAGAGGGAGAATCCTTGTGTCAATGAAGAATTGGCATCAAAATCCTTCAAAGGTGAAGGTAGTCGAAGGGCTCAAGTCTTTCTCAGTGGGGATCGAAATAGAAAGCAAGCCACTGGATCATGAGTGGATGGTGGAGTTTCTGGGATTGAATGAAGAGCTTAGACCGAAATCAATGGAGTCTTCTGATCAGGAGGAAGGAAAGAGAACAGAGTATGGGGGGTAGCAGTTGGCAGGTAAAAGCTGCAGGGGAGATGGAAAGGAGTGGGTATAATGTCAGTGATGCTGACAACCTAGTCAGTCGAAATTTCAAAAAAAAGGAGCTCAATGGACAAGGGAAAGAGAGCCTTTTTCAGAAAGCCAAAAAGGCATACGTCCCATCCAAGGGGAGGTTTCGGCAAGCTGGACTTGGAAAAGAAAAAGTGTGTCAGCAGCAGAGGAGAAAGTGAGCAGGTGTCTTCTGACTTTGACCTGGAAGAAGGGCAAATGAGGGATTTTGGTAGATTCAATGGTGAATGTTCCAAAGGGAAGTTGGATACCTTAGGGCCCAACGGTAATGGGCCAAAAATTGGTCTTGTGCAGAGGAATGAGGGGACCCAGATGAGAAAAGAGAATAGACCTAAGAGTGGTAATGGGCTGCAGATTAGAGAAGGCAAGAATAGAGAAAGGGAAGGGCTTACAGATTACACTACAAACTTTTCTGATCAGGTAGCTAGCTCTTCTAGTGACATATCCAGAAGAAAAGGGAAGCAAGAGCTCGGTCCTAAGAAGATGTTGGTGAGAAACAGAGAGCATCGTGGGGAGGGAAGAATGGTGTCGTTACAAATAGAAGGACCCATACAGCTACCTTTGAGGGATGCAGATCAGGAGACAAGATTTACAGGAAGTCCCAATAACGGTAGAATTATCAGGTTTGGAGAGGGTGGAACGGGTGGAAGAGATAAGAAGTGAGGGGTCGGAGGATTTGAGAATTGGTAGAGTTGTTTGGAATTTGGAGGAAGAGATCACTAAAGTGATAGAGAAGGGGGTTGCATTGGGACATATTGTTAATTCTAAAATTGTGGATAGAGATAACAGAGGTTTGATTAACAAGAATTTTCAACAGGCAGAAATGACAGGAAATGGTGATGACCGTAACAGCTGGAACCTTGAAGAAGAAGTGACTAAAGTTATAGAGGTGGGAGCAGCCCTTGGGGTCGATTTCAACAGCAAAGAAGCAGAGATTAGAGAGGTGATTGTGAGGAGGGAAAAGGAAGATGAAGAGAGAATCAAGGGAGCGCATATTCCTTGAGGTAAGGTGTCGTTTTCGTCTTGGTTTCTCTGTGTTTATGATTATCATCTCTTGGAATGTTAGAGGCCTTGGTAGGAATGAGAAGAGGGGGATGGTTAGGAATCTGGTGAGTAGGGTGAAACCGGACTTCCTTCTTTTGCAAGAATCTAAGTTGAGTGTCTTTGATAATAAGGGGTTAGGGTCTTTGGGGGGCTCTTGGTTTTCTAGAGGGTTGGGGGTGGATTCGGTGGGGGCGTCGGGAGGTATCATTTCCTTGTGGAATGATGATTTTTTTAAAGTGGAAGCTTGTTCGTCCAACAAAAATTGTATTATTCTATCAGGAACATTAGTGAGGTTAGGAAAGGAGGTTGTGATTTGCAATGTTTACGCCGCCTCGGTGGAGTCGGAGAGAAGAGCGTTATGGGATCATATTCTATGCCAAATGCAGGTTTTTCAAGCTCCTTGGATTATAGGGGGAGATTTTAATATCATTCTTGAGCTGTCGGAAAGAGTGGGCGTTGGTTGCTATAATAGTTCCATTAGATTCTTCAGAAGTTTCGTTTTTCAGGCTAACATCATTGATATCCCTCTCCAAGGGATAAAGTTTACTTGGACCAACAACAGAGAGCCTCAAGCTTGGGCGAGGCTTGATAGGTTCCTCATTTCTCCGACTTGTTTGCTGTGGTTTCCTAACCTGTCCCAAAAAGGCCTTCCGAGAGGGCTTTCGGATCATAACCCAATTATGCTTTTTGAGGACAGATTGGAGTGGGGTCCTAGCCCTTTTCGATTCATGAATTGGTGGTTAGAAGACAAGGAGATGATAGGGGACGCGATGAAATGTTGGGCTGATTGTAAGGTTGAAGGGTCGAAAGGTTTTGTTATTTTTTTCCAAAGCCAAGGCAGCAAAATTGGCCCTGAAAAACTGGTTCCATTCTTCCAAAACCAGCAGGCAGAACCCGAAAATTCTAGAGGATAAGTTGGGGGAGATTGATGCTAAGGCTGAGGTGGAAGGGTGGTCAGAGGGGCTTCGGAAGGATAGGTTGGGCTTGCTAGAAGAACTGTGGAAGAATTATAGGAAAGAGGAACAAGGATGGAGGCAAAAGTCGAGGGTCCATTGGCTGCTAGAGGGAGATAGAAACACAAGATTTTATCACAGCGTGGCCAACGGAAGAAGAGTTAGGAACAGAATTTCTGAAGTGAGGCTTGAGGGGGTGATGGTTTCGGACCCAAGTATGATAAGTAAGGGAGTGTTGGAATTTTTTAAGGGTCATTTCCGAAAAGATCATTGGCAAAGACCTACATTGGAGGGAGTAAGGTTTAGACAGCTAACAGAAGACCAGAGGCAGCTGTTAGAGAATAAATTCAGTTTTGAGGAAGTAAGGCTGGCTTTAGAGAATTGTGAGAGGAACAAGGCCCCGGGCCCGGACAGTTTTAGTATGAACTTCATCAAAGCTCATTGGAATGTTATTCAAGGGGATTTTATGAACTTTATGAATGAATTTCATTCGAATGGGGCGGTGGTGAAAGATCTGAATCGGGCTTTTATTACGCTTATTCCGAAGGTCGTGAAACCGGAAAATATGAGGGACTTTAGGCATATATGTCTTGTAAGTTCGTTGTACAAAATTTTGGCCAAAGTGTTGGCTAATAGGCTTAGGAATACGATGGACTCGGTGAATGGGGAAACTCAAATGGCCTTCATTAGAAATCGTCAAATTTCTGATAGTCTGGTTATTGCGGAAGAAATTATTAATAAGTGGAAACAGGATAAAGAAGGGGGGTTGATAGTTAAATTAGATTTTGAAAGGGCGTATGACAGCGTGGATCACGATTTCTTGGACTTCATGATGGAGAAAATGGGCTTTGGAAGGATTTGGAGGGAGTGGATTAAAAACTGTGTGACGTCCCCTTTGTTGTCGGTGTTGGTGAATGGCAAACCGTCGGAGAAATTCAGGATGGAGAGGGTTTTGAGACAAGGTGATCCCCTCTCACCGTTTCTTTTTAATATTGTGGTGGAAGGTTTGAATGAGCTGTTATTAAAGGCTCAAGATAGGGATTTGATTTGCGGTGAAAACTTTGGTGGCCAAAGGGTTCATGTTTCCCATATCCAATTCGCGGACGATATTATCCTATTTTTGAAACCCAAGACGGAATATGTTCTTAATGCGAAACGAGTCCTTAGGTGCTTTGAGCTTGTGTCGAGGTTGAAGATAAATTTCCACAAGTCGTGTGTGGTGAATGTGGGGGGCAATAGGAGAAGAGAGGTGGATAGATGGGCGTCCATTTTTAATTGTAAGGAGGCTTCTCTCCCTATTTCCTATCTTGGATTCCCCTTGGGGGGTAGGCCGGGAGCGAAGAGTTTTTGGAATCCGATTGTGGACAAAATTGAAAAGCGTCTTGCCACTTGGAAGAGGAAGTTGTTGTCTAAAGGTGGGAGACTAGTTCTCATTAAATCAGTTCTGTCGAGTATCCCTACCTACTTTCTCTCGGTTTTTAAGATTCCAGTGGGGGTGGCCCATAAGATTGAGAGATTGCAAAGGAATTTCCTTTGGGGAGATGGGGCGAGTAGAAAAAAAAACCATGCGGTTAAATGGGAGGATATTTGTAGGAGTAAGGCAAAGGGGGGTTTGGGAATTGGTAGAATTTTGGATAAAAACAAAGCTATGCTAGCGAAGTGGATTTGGGGATTCGGAAAGGAGAATGGTGCCTTGTGGAAGAGAGTAATTTGTGCTAAATATAATATCAAGGACAGTTCCTTGAAGTGGAGTTGGCAAGCTATTAGGGGGGCTTCTTATTTTGTAAAGTCTATGGATAATATTCTGAAGCCTGGGACTATCTCGGAAAAAATAATTAGGGAAGGCTTTAGAACAGTGGTTGGCGATGGTAAGAGGGCTGTATTATGGACAGATTTAAGTGTGGATGGTACTCAGTTAAATATGGCTTTCCCTAGGTGCTATGCTCTTGCCAACAATAAAGTTGGGGTGATTCAGGAGAATGGCTGCTGGGATGGCTCAAAATGGAAGTGGAATATTGGCTTTAGACGTCCTCATTTCGATTGGGAGAAGGAGCAGGAAAAGTGCTTGTTCAAGTACTTAGAAGGTGTGAAGGTTAGAAGGGATTTTGAAGACAAGCTAGCTTGGACTCAGAGTAGTTCGGGTCAATTCTCTGTGGGTTCTTTTCGTAAGATGCTGGAGAATCTGGACAGTGACAGAGAGGCAGTTCCGAATTTCCTTTGGAAGGGCATCAGTCCTCATAAAGTTGAAATTCTTACTTGGCAAATTTGGAAGGGTAAGGTTCTTGTCAAGAAGGTTCTTCAGAGGCATGGGATGAGCGAAATCAGTGACTTGAGCTGTCCTTTTTGCAAGGAAGAGGAAGAATTTATTGACCATTTGTTTCTACAGTGCAGCTGGTCGAATTCGTTATGGGAGTGTGGCCTGTCTTGGTGGGGGTGCTGTGGTGCGTCAGTGGCAACATGAAGGGCTGGCTGGAAGGTTGGATGGGGTTGTGCCCAAACTTCCAGAATGAAAGAGCTTGGTGTTCTCTGTTGTATGCTACTTTGTGGACCATTTGGGAGAGCAGAAACCAGCTCGTTTTTGAAGGGAAAGATCCGTGCAAGGAAAAAGCTAAGGATTTGATCAGATTCAGAATTGTGTGGTGGTTCAAACACCTTGGGAGGGGATCTATGGATTCGGTAGATGTTTTATTCAAGAATATGAGCGCCCTTTGCGTGGATAAAAAGAAGATGAAGAGGAAGAATATTGTTGATTGGATTCCTCCTCTTCAAGACAGCTTGAAGTTTAATGTTGATGGCTCTTCCAAGGGGAATCCTGGAGCTGCAGGCATGGGAGGTGTGCTAAGGGACTCCAATGGGAAGATCCTCTGTCTGTTCTCTATTTTTCTGGGGGTTATGGACTCTAATGCTGCTGAGATCATGGCTATCAAGAAGGCGGTTGAGCTGTGTAACTCGAATTCGTCTCTGCAGAATCGTGGCATAACGGTGGTGAGCAATTCTAAAGTGGCCGTCTCTTGGGCCAACTCGAAAGATTTTGGTAACATTAATCATGTTAATGTTATTTATGACATCAGAAGTGAGCTTCGTAAGATAGCTGGTCTTAAGGTGGTTTTCGATGCCAGAATTTTTAACTCGTTTGCTGACAGTTTAGCCAAAATGGGTGCAGATGAGAGAGGGGATTTCATTGTTTGGAGTGACATCTGATCCTTATGGTCGGGCTGCTCTGTTTTTTCTCGTTTGTTTGGGGTGGTCTTGTGGCGTCTTTTTGGGTTGGTCCTGGGGTTGTTTTGTTTGTTTTTGGGTGCGTTGCTGCTTTGTTCAGCATTTGTGGTGCTTTTTGGGTTGGCGCTTGGCGCTGGTTGGGGTTTGTTTTTGGTTTGTCCCCCTGGTGCGGGATTCTGTTGTTGCTGTTTCTTTGTGGCTCGTGCCTTTTGAATATACTGCCTTTTCAAAAAAAAAATTATAAATAAATAAATAACTCATTTTACAATTACCTTAATTTTTCAATATTTTTTTTTATATAATTGTTATTTTATTCAAGTGTTCAACCTGATTAAAATTCATGGGTCCACCACTGTCGACCACCTCTATCTAATTATGTTATATCAGAGGAGTTTTAGATGCTAATAATACCAAGAACACAATTTGAATGTTCAAATTGTACACTCGCACTTGGGGAGAGAAGAGATAAGAGAAAATAATTGAAATGGATGACTCTTTGTAATTGAACACGAAAATCATATATAATGCAGAAGAAGTATTACAATAAATTCTGCAACCGAACGTCAGAGATCCATTATTCATGGTCAAACACGTGGAAGGGAAGGGGGGTTGAATTCAAGGTCAACAAAACTTATTCCATTATTCATTTGATTGTAGGTTTTAACATATGTAATATGTTTGTTTGTTTCTCTAAAAATGTCAATTTTGAGATGACAACTTGAACACGACTGATTGATAAACAATTAGGTCAAATACTAAATTGAAAATTTGCTGTAGGTGGAGTAAGATTGCATCAATCAGCCATCACCATCTTTGGTGGTGATAAAAATAGTTATAACCTCCTCATAGTAATAAAATTAGTTTGGTCCCACCATTATGACTATAAAAAGGTTTTAATATGTATGTAGATCACTTATCATATGTTTATATATATATATGTGTGTGTAGATCACATATCATACGTGCACCGGTGTTGCTAGTAATCTACAGAGAAGTTGACAGCTGCTACAAGAAGGTGAAAAGGGTATAATCTTCTTAGTTTTGCACTCTTTTTTTTTTTTTTCTTGTGTTAATGTTGTTGATCATGTGCATTATGTTACGTATAAGGGATATTATTATTCTCTCCCCTGTAATTTGTCATATTCTCCATTTTCACCCCTCTAATTTCAAAATTCTCTAAATTCTTCCCTCCCATGCACAAATACAACCAATTTCATCTTATAAAAATAGGCATGGGAGGGGGGAAATTAGAGAATTTTAAAACTAGAGAGGGGAAAATGGAGAATACGGCAAACTATAGGGGGGATAATGATAATTACCCTACGTATAAAATATGCAATACCAAACAAAATAATTTGTTTGAAGAGTTTCAACTGAATTCATTGAGTAAATTTCAGATCAAACAGTGACATAAAGCTGTGAAATTTGCTTGCAAATTGAACTTGGTTTATGATTTATCTAATACAATATCAGTTAGCAATGGAGAAGAAGCAAATAGGCATCATTGGAGCTGGTATCAGTGGCCTTCTTGCCTGTAAGTACATGCTGTCAAAAGGCTTCGATCCGATTGTTTTCGAAGCTAAAAGTGATGTTGGAGGAGTGTGGATCAAAACTATTGCAAGTACAAAGCTACAAACTCCCAAAACAATGTATCAGTTTTCAGATTTCCCTTGGCCGTCTTCAGTCACTGAAAATTTCCCTGCCCAACATAAAGTGTTTGATTATATTCAATCTTATGCACAACATTTTGACCTGATCAAGCACATCAGATTCAACACCAAGGTTGTCGGTATTGAATACGAAGGCCTGTCTGATGAAGAGATCCAGTCATATAGCTTATGGAATGGCAATGGTCAGCCGTTCAGCTCTAAAGGGAAATGGAAAGTTGTTGTAGACAACACAGAAAACAATTCAACAAAGGTATGCATGGTGGCTCTATTGCCACCAACAAAAGTCCATTTTTGCTCACCCCCCCTATAAGGGGGGGTATAATTACCTCTCTGGACACATATCATCCATTTTGGAGGAGGGTAATGGTTACCTCTCTTGAATGGGGGTGAGCAAAAATGTTCTCAATAAAATATCTTCCTACACCTATGTTTTAATGAAACCTTTTTATTTCTAAAATATCCTTATAATTAATACTTAAAATAAATGGTTTTATAATTGGAAATTAAATTTACTTTCTACACCCATAAGTTGAACACCTGATCAAAATAAACTCTAATAATATATACTTAATCAAAACCAACAACAATCAAGAAATATATTTTTTTTTTTCACACATAGCCAAGGAATGGATAAACAAATAATTGATTTCATGGATCCTGAATCTGAATGCATTCAGGTATGTTTACTTTCATTTTTTTTTTTTTTTTTTTTTTTTTTGTTGTTTTCTCTGTCAATGATTAAGTGTGTAAATCATTATGATTTCATAGTTTTTTTAGATAATTTAATACATTGATTCCACAACTAATAATGAAAAAAATTTAATTATAATTAGTTTTAGAGTTGAATTTGTATTTTATTTTTGTCAAAGTAAAATCTTAATATTAGAATTTTATTTGAATATGATTTTTTATTTTTTTTATACGGTGGTGGAAGCCAATGAAGAGAAATTGATGTAATGAGAAAAGATACAAGTTAATAAATAAATAAATAAAATCAAAACCTTAAAGGTTAGTTTTGGTATTTTAAAGGGTGTAGGGAGTAAAATTAATTTTTAATATGGGTGTAAAAAGGAAAAAATGGATGTATGAAGATATTTCGTGGGTAACAATAGAGCCACCCTATTACCGTAGAATACATTATTTGTAGAGAAAAAAACTATGTATGTACTTTTAGCTGTCTCTTCCTTAGTATGCATAATCTAATATAAATGCAGGTTCACAAAGTGGACTTTGTGATTCTCTGCGTGGGACGATTCTGTGATGTACCAAACATCCCTGAATTTCCTCCGAAGAAGGGTCCAGAAGCATTTCATGGCAAGGTAATACACTCTATGGACTATGCGGCCATGGATTACGAAAGTGCTGCTAACTTTGTCAAAGGGAAGCAAGTCATTGTTGTTGGGTTCCACAAATCTGCAATTGACATTGCAATGGAGTGCTCAGAAGCTAATGGTAATATAGTACATTTTTAAATGAGCATTTTCATGATCATGATCTGCTTGTTTGCTCCATTAATCTTCAATTTCATTGAATTGTTGCAGGGTTGAAAAATCAATGTACAGTTTTATACAGGACTGAGCAATGGAATGTCCCGGCTAACCTTCCCCAGGGATTGCCTTTAACCTGCCTTTGCCTTAACAGGTTCTCCGAGCTTTCAGTTCATAAGCCTGGAGAAGGATTCCTACTGAGTCTTTTGGCAACAATGCTTTCACCACTGGTAGCTTTTCTTTCTTTACTCTGTTTCAACCACACTACATAAACTAATAGAAATGCACTCCAAAAGGACTAATTTACTTGGCATGATGCAATTTATATATAGAGATGGACATTTTCAAAATTTGTTGAGAGTCAAATAATTAAGATGCATCCATTGGCAAAGTATGGGATGGTTCCGAAACATGATTTTTCTCAACAAATCAGTTCATGTATGCTTGCAAAAGTACCCGAAAAGTTCTACGACAGAGTTGAAGAGGGCAGCATAATTTTGAAAAAATCTCAAAGCTTTAGCTTTTGTGAAGAAGGCATTTTGGTTGATGGTGAGCCTACTGGTACTACACCTCTAAAGACAGATGTAGTGATATTGGCTACAGGATTCAGAGGTGATCAAAAGCTCAGAGACATTTTTGTGTCTAAAGTTTTTCAAGACTACAAACAAGGCTCCTCTGATGAAACATTTCCTCTCTATAGGTGAGTATATAGTAAAGAATTTACAACTACCTATAGGCCTTTAAAATTGCATAGAAATCTCTAATGTTTCTCAAACTTGAATAGGGAAATCGTTCATCCCAGAATTCCTCAACTAGCAGTAATTGGATTCTCTGAAAGTTTTTCAAACTTACACACATCAGAAATGAAATGCCGGTGGCTAGCTGAGCTACTTGATGGCACATTCAAACTACCTAGCATAAAAGAGATGGAAAATGATATGGTGGAATTGGATGAATACTTGAAGAGGTCAACTGGTCAACACTACAGGAGATCATGCCTGGCCTTGTATATTTGGTACAATGATCAACTGTGCAAGGACATGGGATGGAACCCGAAGAGGAAGAAAGGATTCTTCGCTGAACTGTTTGAACCTTATGGACCATTGGATTATGTTTCTCCTTCAAGGAGCAATTAGCCATTCCAATTTCCGTGCTCGACTTGTTATCAATTCAATTCCAATAAGTTGTACTTACAACATTAGATGTTTGTGTCAAAGCTACATGTAGAATAATAGAAGGAAAAACAATAAAGAATGATTTTGCTTTATAGTATGCCGAAATTGATGGAATTTATTCTAAAGTGCAAGAATTTGTTGATAGTAACAACTCCACAAAATTCGATTTATATTTTTTGTCTGAAGAGTGAAGACTGAACAGTGTTGAATTGTACTGAAAACTGAATGGTGACAGAAAACTGAAAAACGTTTTTGTTTTTTTTTTTTTTCCACTAAAAACTAAATATAAGTGATAAGTTTTTTTTTTTTTTTTTTTTTTTTTTTTTTTTTTTTTTTTTTTTTTTTTAAGTTATAAATATATATATATATATCTGAAAATAAATATGTTTACATCTATGTCTTTTCAACTATTATGTGTTATATATTTATATTTTAATGTATAAACATGGACTAATTTCTTTTATTTATTTATTTTTGTTTGTTATTTAATCTATTAATATTCTTGTTTTTTTTATTATTATTATTTTGTTGCTCATATTGAATCTTGAGAGACCTGGTAATAAACTAATAATAAATTGGGAAAAAAGTGTGGGGAATTGCAATGATATATTGATATTGTGATGTTGTCTTTGCTTTTAGTAACAAAGTGCTTTCCACTTCTATTGTTTTTCTCTTTTACTAGAGAAAAACTAAAGATTAAAAATAAACAGAAGTTTAAATTTTTTTTCTCTAGTCAATTGCAGGATGAATGTATATTATTTGGATTAAAAAAAAAATTGTTATAGGTTATTTAAGTAATAATATTTTTTTTAAAAGAAAAAATGGGTGTAGGAAGACATTTCATAGGTGGCAATACAGTCACCCAAAATATTAATATGGTTAGGGTCATGAGAGAAGACAAAACTAGAAATTTATTATATTTGTGAGGATAGTTTTGGAAGTATAAAATTAATATCAATCCAGTTGTTTTTATTTAAGTGAAAAGTGAAAAATTTTCACTTTTATTAATAAGTGATTTTGTGAGTTGTTTAAGCGATTTTACTTAAAAAAAAAAAAAATCAAACAAAACAACTTAATAGAACATATTAAAGCCATTTAAGTATTAAGTGAGAAAATCAAACATGTCTTTACGCTTTATTATCCGATTATGCTTCATTTCATTATCAATAGGTCAACCACACCAGGGACGAACCCACCTTAAGGCTAGGTGGGGCATGTGCCCTACCTCAATTTTTTTTTTTAAAAAAAAAAATTGATTTAGTTTTCATTTATATATATATATATATATTAACACTTAATATAAATATTAACTCATAACACAGGTGGTATTGTGTCCTTGCGCGTTCTACTCCTACCATTTACACTTTTCAAGCAAATAAATATCTTCTTTCTTTAATTCAATTTTATCTTGTAATTTTAATACTTTTTTAATTTACCATCTTTTCCGATTCTTTTCTCAAATTTTCATCTCCTTCTAAAATAAAATAATTCACTTTCTCTTTTTCTACATTGACAACTTCTTAACTACCTTTAATTTGTGTCTACTTATTTTAATTTTATTTTATATTAAATTATATATTATTATTTTGAACTTTTATTATTTCTAATAATTTTAGTTTGACATACCTGACACATCTAATCAATACACTCTAAAATCTCAAATGTTAATTTATTGTATTAAAATAGTTCATCTATTATTATGATTTATTTTATTTTATCCTTAGTATTTTTCTTTATTTTATAATTTTAACGTTTTCAGAATCAATAAATCAATAATTTACCAATAATTAGGAAAAAAAAAATCAAAAATATGTTTAGTAATATTTATTAATCAATTATTTTTGTATAAATTTAAAGTGAATTCATAATAAATATAAAAAATAATCTTATTATAAAATTAGAATGTAATTAATTATTTTAGGAATAAATATTATAAATTTTAATTGTTTATGTTATTTCTCTTCTTCTTATTATTATTTTTTAATATCCTATTTCATGTTTTTATGTATTTCTTTTAATATAAGATTATTTAGTTCAACTTAAATATGTGTTCTATTTGTTCTATTTTATCTAAACTTCATTATACCATCAATTTTTCTTTATAGATATTAAAAAATAAAAATAAAAAAAAAACAAAACAAAACAAATTTTAGTTTTTTTTTTTAAAAAACTCATTTTACAATTACCTTAATTGTTCAGTATTTTTATATATAATTGTTATTTTATTCAAGTGTCCCACTTGATTAAAATTCATGGGTCCACCACTGTCGACCACCTCTATCTAATTATGTTATATCAGAGGAGTTTCAGATGCTAATAATACCAAGAACACAATTTGAATGTTCAAATTGTATACTCACACTTGGGGAGAGAAGAGATAAGAGAAAATAATTTAAATGGATAACTCTTTGAAATTGAACATGAAAATCATATACAATGCAGAAGAAGTATTATAATAAATTCTGCAACCAAACATTACAGATCCATCTGTGGTGCCGGGGTGACTTCAAGGTCAATATAACTTATCCCACTATTCTCATCGGGATCTATAGAGATCAAACACGTGGAAGGGGAAGGGGTGTGAATTCAAGGTCAACAGAACTTATCCCATTATTCATTTGATTGTAGATTTTAACATATATGACATGTTTGTTTGTTTAGGTTTTGCCTTGTATTCCTAAGTGAACCAAATGTGAACCAAATAAGACTCAACTGATGTGTTACTCCCTGAAGACGTGGGATAATGTTTGGAAGTTAAAGGTGGTGTTTGTGGGAGGTTTGAAGACCAAAAGAACGGAAGAATGGAGATTGTTTCAATGTATTGATCATGTTTTTCTGAGCAATATAATTTAAGTTGACTTGTAACGGTTTAGGAAGCGGGTGCACAACCGTGACCCGAATCATAGTTAATCATAAGCATACGTGGAACGGGAAATCTTCAACGAAAAAGGAAAGTGTTCTTTTGGGAAGTTCTTATGCTTGAAGGAAAATGAATACTCTTTACAAGAAGAAGAAGACTTGTCATAAAAGAAATTGTATTTATGTGAAACAAGTAAGTCTTGTACGTTTAGGAGTAGGATTTCCTTTTATCTTAAACTCCATGTAACTAGTATAAATAGACCTAATATCTATGTTATTAGATTTAAGGCTGTGGAGCAAAAAGAACACCATGTAACATTAGAGAGAGTGTGATGAGATCCGTGGAGACCCATGGGAATATCTAGGGAGAGATCCAAGGGAATATCGGTGGATCAAGTTAGAGATCCGTGGATGATATTCAGGGGAGACCTTGGGGATATTGGGGGTACTCGTTGATGATCTTGTGAGCGTGGTTTGGGGTTAGGTGTGAGAGAGAATCCTAAAGTATTTGGTTGTAACAGTTTATCATATAGTGAAACTTTCTCTGTCATCCTGACGGCCCGTGGTTTTTTACCCATTTTCCACGTATATCTTGTGTTGTGATTGTTTATTCTCTCTCATCTATTTTTCTACTTACTGACGTTATTAATTGCTAGAAGTTATGGGCGAGTATTAGGCACAACGTTTTCGCGTTCATTGGTTTGAATTATCCCTAATAATTGGTATCAGAGCCATATGGTTTGGCGATGGCGATGGCGATGACAAGTCTTTATGGAAAATCATACGAATGACTTGGTGGCATTGGGATAATGATGATCACGGTTGCCTAGTATGGTTTAGTAAAGAAGATACGTCTTGAAGGCGGTTTCAAACTCGGTAGGGTTTGATGAAAGAAAGAATATTGATAAAGGAGAAGTTTGGCTTGTAGTGATAGGTACGAGTCATGGAGATCTAATCTGGGTGACACAAGGAGCTGATTGTATATCAAAAAAAAAAAAAAAAACCTCCTAAACGCACAAAAAAAAAAAATCTTTATGGTATGGTGTGGGGCTTATCTGGCAAAGCACTCCTAGTTTCTAGTAGCAAGTCTTTCACCAGGTATGTGATGCAAGGACAGAAGGTCTTTCACAAGGTTGGGTGATGTAAGGATATGTTTATCCTTTTGGCAGTTTTCCCCACTAACCATGGAAGAGGATATGTTGCTACTAGTGGTCTATAATTGTGCACAAGGCATTGGTCAGAAAATGATGCAAGGTGTATGGTGGACAAAGATGTCGATGGCTAACGAACTCCCTGGAAATCTTACTTAAGGAGTTGCACCACAATTTCAGCAGGTTATTTCGACATGGTGCCGGAACAACGAACACAAAAAAAAAAATATGTGAAGGAAAATCTTATGATAGTTCGTTCCTAAGTGATTATACCTTGTGGTGGGGTATGGTGATTCTCGGTGATGAGAATTGTAGTTGTGGACAAAGGTCTTGAGAATTCAAGTCAAAGGGGAGAATTGTTAGGTTTTGACTTGTATTCCTAAGCGAACCAAATGTGAACCAAACAAGACTCAACTGATGTGTTACTTCCTGGAGATGTGGGATAATGTTTGGAAGTTAAAGGTGGTGTTTGTGGGAGGTTTGAAGACCAGAAGAACGAAAGAATGAAGATTGTTTCAATGTATTGATCTCGGTTTTCTTAGCAATATAATTTAAGGTGACTTGTAACAATTTAGAAAGTGGGTGTGGAACCGTGACCCGAATCGTAGTCAATCATAAGCATGCGTGGAACGGGAAATCTTCAACGGAAAAGAACAGTGTTCTTTTTGGAAGTTCTTGTGCTTGAAGGAAAATGAATACTCTTTACAAGGTACAAGAAGACTTGTCATAAAAGGAAATAGTATTTATGTGAAACAAATAAATCTTGTACGTTTAGGAATATGATTTCATTTTATCTTAAACTCCCTGTAACTAGTATAAATAGATATAATATTTATGTTATTAGATTTAATGTTGTGGAGCAAAAAGAACACCATGTAACATTAGAGAAAGTGTGGTGAGATCCGGGAAGACCCATAGGAATATCTGGAGAGGGATCCAAGAGAATATATGTGGATCAAGTTAGAGATCCATGGATGATATTCAAGGAAGACCTATGGGATATTGGGGGTACTCGTTGAGGATTTTGTGAGCGTTGTTTGGGGTTAGGTGTGAGAGATAATCCTGAAATATTTGGTTGTAACAATTTATCATATAGTGGAACTTTTTCTGTCGTCCTGACAGCTCGTGGTTTTTTACCTGTTTTGGGTTTTTCGCGTATATCTTATGTTGTGATTGTTTATTCTCTCTCATCTATTTTTCTGCTTATTGACGTTGTTAATTGCTATGAAATAAAAAAAAGAAGAGTTTGAGAGAGAATGTTTTCTAGAGAGAGAAACTCTCACACGGAGAGAGGTCATGCAGGTGGTAAAGATTTCAGGGAAAGCTTGTTCTCTATTTTTGTGGATAACATCAATCCGGTGGTGGATTCTGCTGGACTTTGGGGGATCTTCAAACCTTTTGGTAAGGTCAGAGATGTGTTTCTTTCCGCTAAAAAAGAGTCGAAATGTTGTTGCTATGCTTTCATTAGGTTTGGTTCGAAGGAGGAAGCTCTGAAAGTTGTTCAGAGGGTGAATGGTATGCACATTTATGGGTGGCCGATTATGGCCAAGCTTGCGGATTATGGCTGGAGCAGACGCAAGTTTCAACCAGACAAGAGGGAGAGAGAGGCCGGGTTATCAAATCGGTATCAGGGAGAAGGTAGGAAGGTCAGGGGAGTGTGGCAAGAGGATTACAGGAGAGATAATATTCGTCAGGAACATCGATCCTTTGCTGAGGTCGTCAAGGAAGATATGAGAAGAAATGGTGGGCGAGAAGGAGTTCAGAGGGGGAAAGCCTTATTCATGTCATGGTTAGGGGATAAAGAGAATGAGATAGAGGATTGGTTGTCTCGGTCAGCTATAGGAACGTTGAGAGAATTTTCCAGCTTGTATCAGGTCAACAAAAATTTAGAGGATAGAGGCATTGAGTTCTCTTCGTCTTATATGGGAGGAAAGAACATCCTGTGGACGTTTGATTCCTGTTATGATAGGGATGGCTTCATCAATAATGGCTTTATGTGGAGGAGAAGCTTCTCGTCTATGGGAGAATGGAAGGAGCCCTGGTCTAATGGAACCAAACTCATATGGTTAGACATTTATGGGATTCCTCTATCTTGATGGTGTATTTCTTTTTTCAAAAAAGCTTGGCAACATGATAGGCGAAACTATGTGGGTTGATAAGGAGACTTTGGATAAAATCAGACTTGATAAAGGGAGAATCATGGTTCTGATTCCGTTGAATAAGATTATTCCCTCTGAGATTACAATTAAGATGGGTAATGGATCCGTTTTAATTAAGTTGGAAGAAGAGTCGACGCAGGTTTCCAGCGATTGGCTGGCTGCCAATCTGGGTTTGAAATCAAAACGGAGAAGTGAAGAAGATGAAGATTTTGAATTTGGTGGGCTTCCTAAGGCGAGTGGAGTAGGAGAGTGGGAGTTGGTGGAAAGGGGTCAGAAAAAACAACCTAGAGCAGGGGATAAGGAAGGAGATCAGAGTAATGTCAGAGAAAAGGTTGAAATGAAAGGCTTGTGGTGTCAGGATATACCTAGTTTTGTTAGGAAAGACAGAATGCCTAGTTCCAAGAGAGATTTTGTGAAGGGAAAGGTGAATCGATTCAAGCTTGGAGCGGTGGAGAAAGGAAAAGGGATTTGGATTCAAAAAATTAAATCGAAACCAAACCGGTTTCCAGTTTCCAAGGGCGGGATTATTATTGGAGCTGACAGACCAGCAGCTGTCTCAGAACAGTTCTGAGGACTCTAGCTCTGCTGAGGAAGAGTCTGCTAGCAGGGGGTTTTTCAAATTGGGTAGGGGTGAAAGCTCTAAGTGGTGTGGGCCTGGTGGCCCAATGGATCATACGTGGGCTAAGATTGGGAATGAGGGGTTGGAGACATATAATAATACTCATATGGATATCCAAGGTGGCCCAATCTTTAAGGAGTTAGAGGAAGGGGAATGCATTAGTTCGGCTGATCAGAGTGATACTTCTCAGAGAAAGGAGGAGCCAAAAATGCAAGGAAGTGACACTAACAGAGGAATTGAGTTATGTGTGGACTTGAGAAGCCAGGATGCAGGGGATAGCAGCCACTCTACAGGGGGTAGTATTTCGCCTCCAAGGGACATTGGTTCGGAAGATACGGTGGTTGAGGAAACTCAAATGGATGGTAAATGAGGGAGTAGAACAGGAGTTTCTAAGAAGGGTAAGTTGAGCAGGTCTGATAGTTTGTCAAGAACTCATCCGATGAGAACTAGAAGGTCTGCGCTGAATCCTATAATTGGTAGAAAGAAGGTGAAATGGAATTTAGGGAATGAAGTAGCTATGGTTATTGAGAAAGGGATGGAGCTTGGCATTAATCTTAAAACTAGAAAACAGGGGAATGCGAGTAAGTGTGAGGAGGGAGGTTCTGAGGAGTTGTGGAAACAGGGATGGGATTTGGAGGAGGAGGTTGCTAAGGTGATTGAAGTAGGAGCTGCGTTGGGTTTCGATTTCAATGGCAGGGAAAGTGAGATTTCTCAGCTGCTCAGTAGCATGGAGAAGGAGGATGAGGTCAGAATAATCCAATGACGTGTCCTTTTGCTGTGTTTTTGTCGCTGGTTTCTTTTGTTTTTATGTTACAGATGTCTTGGAATGTGAGAGGGCTTGGGAAGGTTTGTAAAAGAAGGAAAGTCAGATCGGTTATGCTTAATGTTAAACCAAATGTTCTTTTCATTCAAGAATCGAAATTGGCTAATTTTGATAATAGAGTTATTAAGGAGTTAGGTGGTCATCTTCTTACTAGAGGGGTGGGCGTTAATGCAGAAGGTTCAGCTGGGGGGTTAATTTCTCTGTGGAATGATGAGATTTTCTCTGTTTCTCATTGCATCCCAGCTAGAGGGTGTATTGTGTTGGTGGGTCGGTGGAAGAATATTGACAAAGAGATTGCTCTTTGCAATGTTTACGCTCCTAATTTGGAAGCGGGTAGAAAGGAGTTGTGGAGCTTTCTGTTGGAAGTGCAATTGCTTTTTCCGATTCCTTGGTGCTTCGGAGGGGATTTCAATACAGTGCTGGCTGATTCGGAAAGAAGTGGTGGGAGTTTCAACAGTTGGTCAGCTAGGAATTTCAGGAGCTTCATTTTGCAAGCTAGGGTGGTGGATTCTCCTTTGAGAGGTATGTCTTTTACTTGGTCTAATAATAGGGAGGAGGGTGTGTGGGCTAGACTTGATAGGTTTTTAATTTCACCGGTTTTATTATCTTGGTTCCCCTCCCTGGTTCAGAAAGGTCTCCCGAGGTCTATTTCAGACCATAATGCTATAACCTTGGGGGTTTCGAAAGAGATTTGGGGGCCGTGTCCGTTTAGAATTCATAATAGATGCCTGGAAAATAAGTTGTTGATGGATGAGGTGAGAAAAGGGTGGGTAGGATGCAAGGTGGGGGGGACCGGTAGTGCTTTACTTCAGTCCAAGTTGAGATTGGCGAAGGGTAAAATTAAAAGATGGTCGGAGTCGCAGATTAATGATAAGGCTTCTGTTAAGAGGATTGAAATCAGATTGGCTGAGATTGACGTCCTGGCTGCCAATGTTGGGTGGTCGAATGGTTTGAGGCAGGAGAGGCTGTCTTTGTTGGCTGATTTTTGGAAGCATCTTCGGCTGGAGGAGATGGAATGGAAACAAAAATAAAGGGTCAAGTGGCTGAGTGAGGGAGATAGGAATACGAGATTTTTCCACTGTGTCGCAAGTGGTAGAAGGCGGAGGAATGCTATTGTGGAAATGGTGTTTGATGGAGTGTCGGTTTCAGACAAGGCTGTCATTAGTGGCAAGGTTGCCGAATTTTTTGAGAACCATTACTCGAATGTGAAGTGGAAGCCCAACGTTAATGGGTTAGCGGTTAAGAAAATTTCTGTCCAAGATAACAATTTTTTGGAAGGTAGTTTCTCTTTGGTGGAGGTGAAGGAGGCGTTGGACAGTTGTGGGGATTTCAAAGCCCCTGGCCCGGACGGTTTCAATATTAGATTCATTAAGGATAGTTGGGATGTCATTGAAGGGGACTTCATGAATTTTTTGGAGGAGTTCTATCGAGATGGGAAAGTGGTTAAGGACATTAACAAGACTTTTATAGCTCTAATTCCTAAGTGTCTCAATCCGATTGCTATGTCGGATTTTAGGCCTATTAGTTTGGTCGGGTGTTTATACAAAATTTTTGCAAAAATTTTGGCTAACCGGATGAGGAGAGTTATAGGTTCTGTTATTGGGGAATCACAGATGGCTTTTGTGAGAAATCGCCAGATTCTTGATAGTTTTGTTGTTGCTGAAGAGATTATTAGCCACTGGAAGGAGGTTAAAGGTAAGGGGTATCCTTGTGAAGCTCGATTTTGAAAAAGCTTACGACAGTGTGGATCACTGTTTTCTGGACGAGATTTTGGATAAAATGGGTTTCGGTTTAAAATGGAGAGGTTGGGTGAAGCATTGTATCTCTTCTCCTAGCCTTTCGGTGTTGGTTAACGGGAAACCTACTAAGGAATTTGCGTTGAATAGGGGTTTGCGCCAAGGAGATCCGTTATCTCCGTTCTTGTTCAATATTGTAGTGGAAGGATTAAGTGCGCTTTTTAGGAAGGCTGAGGAGTTGGATTTGATTAAAGGGGCTGTCATGGGAAATGGAGAGGTGAAGGTGTCGCATCTCCAATTCGCAGACGATACAATGCTTTTTCTTCATCCGGAGGAGAAATATCTTCGTAATGCGAGAAGGGTTTTAAGATGTTTCGAGTTGGCTTCCGGATTGAGGTTAAACTTTCATAAAACGGGTATTGCGGAGGTGGGAAAGGGGCAGCGGCAGTCTGCCCACTGGGCAAGAATTTTCAGGTGTGAGGTGATGACTCTTCCGATAACGTACTTAGGGTTACCTCTTGGGGGTAGACCGGGTTCGAAATCTTTTTAGAATGGCCTTGTTAGTAGGATAGAAAATCGCTTGGCTCCGTGGAAGAAATCTTTCCTTAGTAAAGGTGGTCGTCTTGTGCTTATTAAATCGGTGATGTCGAGCATTCCAGTGTACTTTATGTCCGTTTTTACAATTCCAGTTGGTATAGCTCAAAAAATTGAAAAACTTCAGAGGAGTTTTTTCTGGGGTGACGGTGTTTTGAATAAGAAGATTCACTGTGTGAAGTGGGACGTTTTGTGCAAAAATAAAGGCAAAGGGGGTTTGGGCATCGGTTCGATCATCAATCTAAATAAGAGCTTATTGGCGAAATGGATTTGGCGTTTTGGGGTGGAAAAAGAGTCGCTTTGGAGGAGGGTTTTGTGCGTCAAATATAAGATCCACAGTGAGGAATTTCTATGGAGTTGGTGCTATAGTAGGAAAGCTTCAGCTTTCATTCGGGCTGTTGGTAGTCTTCTGGCGTCAGGCTCTGTTCCGCAGCAAATCTTCAAGAAGGGTATGGCGGTGGTGGTAGGGAATGGGAAAAGAGCTCGTTTTTGGACTGATGTGTGTATTGAGGGTTCGACGCTGAGTGAAGCTTTTCCGAGAATCTTTTCGTTGGCTGTCAATAAGAGGGGGTTCGTGAAGGACTTTGGCAGGTTTGAGGGCGCTGAGTGGATTTGGGATATCAACCTTAGAAGGGGTTTGTTTGATTGGGAGGTTAGCCAATGGAGATCCTTTTTTAGTTGCATTTCGAATATTAAAATCTTGCCCAACGTGGATGATTCGGTGTCTTGGAGCTTCGAATCTTCTGGTCAATTCTCCGTTAAATCCTTCAGGAAGCAATTGGAGAAGGGTCACACGGAGGAGGGTTCAGTTTTTAGGGAGATTTGGCTGGGCTTTTTCCCTCCGAAGGTTGAATTGTTTGTTTGGCAGCTTATGCATGGGAGGGTCCTTGTTAGGGATGTGTTGAGCAAATTTGGGGTGGTCCAGAGCTCTGACTTGCGTTGTCCTTTGTGTAGGGAGGTGGGGGAAAGTGTTGAGCATCTTTTTCTCCACTGCCAGTGGACGTGGAGGCTGTGGAAGGCTTTCATGAAGTGGTGGGGTGTTAGTAGTTGTCAATCTAGATCTATTGTTCAATGGTGGATTGGGTGGAGTTTTCTTTGTCCTCGGAAGCATTCTTCTAGAGCTTGGCAGACGTTGTTTTTCACGGTGGTTTGGACTACATGGGAGGTCAGAAACCTGCTGGTTTTTAAAGAGGAGAAAACTGATTTTGTGAAAGTTGTGGATTTGGTGAGATTTAGATTGGGTTGGTGGTTTAAGCATTTCGGAAGAGGTTCGACGATTCCCATTACGCATATTTTGTTGAACATAGTTGAAAACTGTTCGGAAGGCCCCAAGAAAAAGAGACTGAGATTGGAGAGTTGGTCTCCTCCGATGCCCAACTCTCTCTTTTTTAATGTGGATGGCTCGGTTATTGATTCTCCTGGTCCGGCGGGTATAGGGGGTGTCCTTCGTGATCATTTGGGCAGGATTCTATGTGTTTTTTCTTGTCACATAGGTACTCAAGATATTATTTTGGCTGAGCTTCTGGCTATTTTGCGCGCGTGTGAGCTGTTTGGTTCGAATTACGAGCTGGCATCGAGACCTGTTACCTTCCTTAGTGATTCCAAAACTGCCGTGAGCTGGATTTCGAGTTACATTCCGGGGTGTAACAGTCATGACCAGGTCATTGGCTGCATTAGAAGTTGGCTGGATAGCTTCGTGTTGGCGGCTGTGGAGTTTCGTCCTAGATCGACTAATTCTTTTGCGGATACTCTTGCCAAGAAAGGAGTGCACCAGGGAATGGATGAGTTATGGTGGAGTGTGTCTTGAGGTGTCCTGTGGGGTTTTCTATTTTTGTCTCCTTGGCTTTTTGGGGCCGTTGTTCCCTGGTCTGGCTTTTGCCTGTTAAGCGTGGCTGGCTGTGTGGGCTGTTGTTGCTTCCTGTTTTCTTGTTTCTTGTTGTGTTTTGGGCGTGTGTTGTTTCCTGGCTTGGTGCCGCTGGTTTTATGAATGCCTTTTAAAAAAAAAAAAAATTAATTGCTATGAGTTATGGGCAAGTATTAGGCACAACGTTTCCGCGTTCATTGGTTCGAATTACCCCCAACACTATTCCCATCGGGATCTATGGAGATCAAACACGTGGAAGGGGAGGGGGTGTGAATTCAAAGTCAACAGAACTTATCCCACTATTCATTTGATTGTAGATTTTAACATATATAACATGTTTGTTTGTTTCTCTAAACATGCCAATTTTGAGATGACAACTTGAACATGTGTGATTGATATACAATTAGCTCAAATACTAAAATGAAAATTTGCTGTACATGGAGTAAGATTGCATCAGCTAGCCATCACCATCTTTGGTGGTGATAAAAATAGTAGGGAAATTCATATTTTAGTCCCTGTAGTTTGCCTTAATCTGCGTTTAGTCCACGGATTTTTGGTATTGTAATTTTCAATCCATCCTTTCTCTGACAATATGGATTGCAGTCCCTACCGTCCAATTCCGTTAGGTTTCCGTCAAGTCAACAAGGGTCAACGAGGGTAAAAAAGTAAAATAACATCAGATATTCTAGAAGCTTATATAAACTAAGGGTATAGTAGTAATTTACAAATTAATTTTAAAAAAAAAAAAACAAATAAAACTAATTATATATATACATAACTAATTAAAAAATGAAAAAAAAAATTAAAACTAAATAAATTTATAATTAAATGGATCTCACATTCTCACGGTGGAGATCAAAGGAAATTAAAAGTAAAAATAAACAAAATCTGAGATCCCCATTGGCGAAAGAGATCCGAGAATCATGAGGGAGATCTTATCGCTGGGATCTCCATCGCGGAGATTGATCTACGGAGAAGACGGTGGAGGCGAAGGCGGCGGAGAAGATGGTATTCAATGTGAAGCTGGAGAAGTTCGACACGGCTGCAAAAATCAAGATCACTCGATCTCTCTCTATATATATCAAATCAAATGTTGTCTTTTGGTTATTTTTATCAATTCTTTTTTGGGTGATTCAAATGTTGTCCAGACATTGACAGTGAAGCAAATCTAAGTTCTCTCTCTTTCATGTGCAATTGTGTAAGTTTGGAAGACCAGACACCCAGATCAGATTAATCTTGAGTTCGTCTTTAACTGACCGAGGTATATACAATAATAGAAGACCCTTTCTCTGTATATATCATATGTTTGTGTTGTGTTTATTTTTCTTTTGATCTGGCAAAGAAAACATCAAATTATTATGAGAGTAAATTTTGGTTCATGATGAGGGACTTTCCTTCTTCTTTTGGGAAAATGGAGTTAAGCGACCGCCGGAGACAAGGCAAATGCATATCTGGTTTGAGCGACCGCCGGAGACGAGACAATTGGGTTTGGGTTTTTGGTGAAGATGATGGGTATTGGGTTTTTGGTGAAGATGATGGATGATGATGATAAAATCCGGTATTGGGTTTGATAGATGATGAGAGATGATGAAATTGGGTATTGGGTTCGAGTTTGTGTTGTCTTTTAGGGAAATTGGGTTGATGGTTTCAGGTTTCTGGTTGATAGATGATGAGAGCGGGTTTGATGCAAAAATGTTCTTTTTAGTCATCAAGATGTTGGCATCTGTGATGGGTTTGATGCTTTTGATCTGGTTTAATGATTGTTAATTGTTAATTTTTGTTGCTTAGTGTAAAATAAAAAACTATGTAGAATATATTGATGGCGGTGTTGATGGTGGGTGTTCTTGTTCTTGTTCTTGCTTTTGTTTCTGGGTGTGGGTGTGGGTGTGTATATACTGTTGCGTTTGTGTTTGTATTTTGGTGTTAATGATAATACTGTTGTGTTTGTGATTTTTTTTTTCTAGATCTGTTATATTTTTCTTTTCCTGATTTGTTCAAATTTTTTTATTTTTTCAGATTTGTTCTCTTGTTCATCTTATCTCCAGAACTCTTGTATTTTTTTTTTTAAATAAAAACTCTCTTCGTTTTTATTTTGATTTCTGTTAAATAAAAAAAATTCAATTTTTTGTATTTCTTAAATTTTTTAATCTTTTCATTGTACATGTAAATAGCTTCAAAAAAAACTGTACAGATAAATATTTAATTTTTTTTTCTGTTTTTTAATTTAATTTATTAATTTATGTAAAATTTGTCCATAAGGGTATTATAATCATTTCAGAGGGGAGCAGCATTCAATAGGGGTATTTAGGTCAATTTACTCGACTGACATGGCAGAAACTGTCTTTTGATTGATTCTGTCATAGAAAGACTAAAAGTTACAATACCAAAAAACTGTAGACTAAACACAGATTAAGACAAACTACGGGGACTAAAAGGCAATTCCCCCAAAATAGTAATACAAAAGATAAGCATGATGTGCCTTGGCTGCGGAATTTTAGCTGGACAAATCGAACTTGATTTCAATCTTTATATTGAAATTTATTCCAATCTTATTTATCTTGATTTCTGATTCATTCCAATATAATATATTATTTGATAAAATTATCGAAATACTTGAAATAACATTACTACCAAGTTATACTCCAATAAAAACATATTGAATATATGATAAACTGTGATTAATCACGAAAAAAAAAATGCGAGATCCCGTACATGAAACGTCGTCAACCTTTACAAATTAAAGAAATAGAGAATATTTATTTGAATTACTATTTTAATCACCAAAACTGATGGCTGATGGATGTATTTAATATGTTATCTAATTATTCTCCAATCTTTCCAAATCTCACTCTCTAGACAAATAATATTTCATGATTTTGCAGATTAATTAATTAACAATGCTAGAATAAATTTGGTTTACCTTCTTGAATTCTCTTGTTATCAGCTTATATTTCAATGAAGCTAACGATAAAATAAAAATTATCCTTTTTTTTTTTTTTTTTAACTCGAAAGCAGGTGATAACTAGGGTAGATAAAATTGCATATGACCTTTTCTGAAATAATACTTATTGTTGATAAATAATTAGAGATTTCTCATCAAACAATTAGCAAATGATGATCAGAACATTAATGTGTTATCAAGATTTTTTTTATTTTTTTTTTTAATTGGGTTGCATTGCATGTCATTCTCATGATTTTCTACAATAATGCTACTTTGCTCAAATTTAGTGTCTAAATCTGGTGCCCAAATGATGTGGCAACACTATAATCCATTTAATTAAATTGTATTAGATTTGTATAATTTAAATGAATGTGTTAGAGTGTTGATTCATTATTTTCACACCAGATTTGAGCATCAATTTTGGACAAACATACACATAGTAGCATTACTCTTTTCCAAGCTATGACTTGTACATTTTTTTAATGAAAAAAAATCTATTTTTGGGATGTATCAATCTAGGTAGTGTTGATCATGGTGATATCATCTTATTTTCGATTTTCTATTTTGCGGAATCTGATATTGATGAAGTAGGTGTATTTGGATATGGATTGATGAATGAGGTTTGTATTTATATTTATATTTTATTTTTTTGGAATTTGATTGGAAATTTGGGTTATTTTTTTTCTGGATTGAAGAAAAAAAAAATTGATGAAGAATATGTTTCCAGATTTTTGAGGAAGACGATGAGGACTTTTTTTTTCAAAAATATTTTCATCTAATTTCAACCATCAAAAAAAAAAATTCAAAGATTTTTTTTAGACTTTTTCAACCATTGTGATCAGATGATGGGAAGGAGAAGATTTGAATTTTGTTTGATGAGAATTGCGGACTAATTTTTTTCAACCATTCTTTTTTTGAAATGTAACAGGAAAAAAAATGATTATTTTTCAAAATCTATCACGTGGAAAAAACGATTTGTCCTAAACCCATGTTTGAAAGAGAGGAAGAAGAAGATAGAGAGCCGGAAAAAATAGGAAAAAAAAAAAGAAGTGGAAGAACGAAGAAGATTTTTTTTTAATGAGGTGGGTCTCACGGTGGGAATCATTAGAGGGAAATTTGGAACCCACCTATTGGGATGGATTTCACATTACCCTTTAGAGAGTAATGTGATTCTCATGGGATTCACTTTTCTGGGAATCAAAAAACACAAACTTAGTAACAAACATTAGAATGTTATTGGATTTCCATTCCCATACAAACATTACCTCATACCAAACAGCCCCTTAACAAATGATGATCAGAACATTAATGTGTTATCAAGATTTTTTTTAATTGGGTTGCATTGCTTGTCATTCTCACGATTTTCTACAATAATGCTACTTTTCCTAAATCTAGTGTCTAAATCTAGTGTCCAAATAATGTGGCAACTCTATAATTCATACATTTAAATTGTATTAGATTTGTATGAATTAAATGAATAGGTTAGAGTATTGACATATTATTTAGGCACTAGATTTGGACATCAATTTAATTTTGGACAAAATAGCATTACTCTTTTCCACGTTATGACTTGTACAGTTGTACATTTTTTTAATGGAAAAAAAAAATTCTATTTTGGGATGTATCCAGCTAGCTAATGATGATCATGCATGGTGATATGATTCACACAAATATTATATAAATAGAATAAACCAAATTCAGCGGTGGGCCGGTGGCCACTATTTCAAACCCCATCACTTACCTCAAAAATCAACACGAAAGTAGACAATTTCAATAAAATATCGATATTTTCCGCTTGACATTGTAGAGAGGCATGCATCCTTCGTCAAAAGTGTACTTCAAAACAAAAACAAAAAACATGTGCGTTTATGATAAAGGATGTATGCATCTTTGCAACCTAAAGCGGAAAATATCGATATTTTACTGAAATTATCAACTTTTATGTTGATTTTTGAGTACCCTTACGATGAAGAATGCATGCGTCTCTACAACCCAAAAAGGAAAATATCTATTTAATAAGATTAGTGGTTGCATAGATTGTAATCATTGTATATCAAAGGGGGGAATTGCACAAACAAACCTCGTGGTTTGATAAAATTATATGGATATGGCAATTTTGGTAATTTACACACATACTTTTCTCAACATTTGAAAAGTGTTACACAAACATACTCTACCGTTAAATAGATCCGTTAGTCAATGGTCAAAAGTATAAAAAGTATAAATATCTTTATTTTTATTTTAAATAAACTAAAAAAATAAAAAATAAGATAAAAAATATTTTTTTTTAAAATGTATTTTAGAAAACATGAATGTATCTTAAATCTGAAACTTGTAAAAAAAAATCATCTTTACAATTAAAAGAAAATAGTTTTTTAAAATTAATTTAATAATAAATAAATTTTAAATTTTAAATTTATTTAAAATCAAGAGGGAATTGCACAAACTCTTTTTTTAAGATGATTTTTTTTTTCCAAATTTCAGATTTAAGATACATTCTTGTTTTTGCTAAAAGACCTTTTAATATTTTTTTTAATCTTATTTTTATTTTTTTTAGTTCATTTAAAATAAAAATATAGGGTATTTTAGACTTTTTACACGTTTGACCATTGACTAACGGATCTATCTAACTGTATGAGATGTTTGTGCAACAATTTTCAAATGTTAAGGGAAGTTTGTGAGTATATGATCAAAATTGTCATATCCATACAATTTTATCAAACCTCGGAGATGTTTGTGCAATTCCCCCAAAAGTTAAAAACATGATAAAACTTTTTATTTATTTTTAACTATCTTTTATTTTTTCTCTCTTAATGGTACCGAATCCTAATCCAACTCTTAATTGTCATTTATTCTCTCTTGTGATTAAGTTTTTCCTCTCCCTGTAACAAGTGTATCCTAATCCGACTCTTAATTGTCATTAGTAACTCTTTATCATTTGAATTGATCAATATTCTAACAGACTAATGAATTTAATTCACATTAGAACTAATAAATCAAGGAACAAGAAATTTCTAAAAAAACAATGTAAATCTTCATCAACAGCTTCTTCTTCTTCGGTGCCATATTTTCACTTGTCAGATACAAATGCACAAAAGTAGACAGTACTCATATGTCATTATTGTAAGGAATTCGATTAACACACAATCAACATTTATAGGCACATAATTAATCCAAATCTCAACATAAACATGTTTTTATATCATGATTAATCAAATCCTAAATACATATTACTAACCCATATCAATTCAAGAGAAAAGGGAGATAAGAAAGCGGAAGCGTACCTGAATCCATAGCCGGAGGATGGTGGACGGGTTGTGACCTTCCAAATTATCACGATCTTTATGAACCCTAAATTGTTCTCTCTTGTTCTGTTGATGGGGATGCAAACAAGTAAAAAGTATCTTGTAATTTGGGGACCATAACCCTTATATATAATAATCAGATTATTATAAGGTTTACTATTTCTAATTTGGCCCCTCATCAAATTAGATATAGCACTCTGGTATCTACATATTAATTTCATGACAATTATACCTTTAAGCCTTAAAACATTAAATCTTAATTTGATCACTTTAATTTATGCTTAACCAAACATAACACATTTAATATTTACATGTGTGGCCCCATATGTTGGAATTTTCCAACAATCTCCCACTGGACTACATATGTAATTATACAAATGTGTATGACTTTATGAGCTCCAAAATTTTGGTATCACAATTTTAGAATATATCCGAACAATCTCGCCCATTGATTATGCCGTTATAGGATCAAAGCGGTTTTCGTCACATTTAGTGTGACTAAACTCATCAATGGTCACATACAGCAACATAACCAAATGACATAGACCAATCATGGATGCGTAGCATGGAAATTACATGCAATGTGATCTATACATGTCTATTTCCAACTGGTCCTACTTTATTCTTAAGTGAGATCAATATTTAATACAATGCAACAGAGTGAAATAAACTGAATACTTTATTTCTGATCAAAAAAATATCCAAATACATAAATGCATATGTATGTCCAAAAACAAACATAAAGCAACAAAATAATGCAAACTCCCACTATAATGTGATATCCTCACACAAAATAACAAAGACCTTGGGTGGTAATCCCTTTGTAAGTGGATCTGCTATCATGGAGTTTGTCCTAATGTGCTCTTGGATATCTGTCCACTCTGCACTCTCTCCTTCACAACTAGGAACTTAATATCAATATGTTTTGACCTAGATGAGCTCCTGTTGTTGTTGGAATTTAGCACTGCTAACTTATTGTCACAATATAGTTTGAGTGGTCTTTCAATACCCTCTAGAATGCGCAGCCCAGTGACAAAATTATGTCGCCATATCCCATGATTAGATGCCTCATAGCATGCTACAAACTCTACTGCCATGGTGGAAGAACCTACGAGTGTCTGTTTGGCACTCCTTCAAGAAATAGCTCCACCAGTCAACAAGTATATATAGCCTGATGTGGATCTCCTACTATCTTGACATCCAGCGTAATTAGAGTCGGAATACCCTATAATCTCTAACTGATCTGATCTCCTATATGTGAGCATATGATCTTTTGTTCTTTACAAATACCTTATAACCTGCTTGGCTACTTTCTAATGATCCATCCCATGGTTACTTAAATATCTACCTAACATACCAACAATGTACGTAATATCCGGACGCGTACACACCTAAGCATACATTAGACTCCCTAAAGCTGATGCATAGGGAATCTTCTGCATTTACTTAACTTCAATGTTATTTTTAGGGCACTACGACAGGGGTGTCACCTGGTTTGCTGTCCCGCATGCCAAATCTTTTAATCACTTTATCGATATAGCTTCTTTGTGATAATCCAAGAATACCCCGAGAGCAATCTCGTTGTATCAGGATCCCTAATACAAAGGAGGCGACACCAAGATCTTTCATCTCAAAATTCTTTGATAGAAATCTCTTGGTTTCGTATAACATGCCTATATCATTTATGGCAAGTAATATGTCATCGACATACAAAATCAGGAATATATGCTTACTCCCACTGAACTTGTGATACACACAATTATCAATAGCATTTATCTCAAAACCAAACGAGATAATCACTTGATAAAACTTGTGGTACCACTGACGAGAAGCTTGCTTGAGTCCATAGATAGACTTTGTCAATTTACAAACCATATTCTTTGGGTCTCCCGAATCAGTTTTCTAGCTACACCATATAAATTATTTCGTCAATATCACCATTGAGAAACACCATCTTGACATCCATCTGATGAAGCTTAACGTCAAAATGTGCAACAAGTGTCATGATTGTCCTAAAAGAGTCTTTTGTTGAAACCGGAGAGAAAGTCTCTTTAAAGTCAATCCCTTCCTTTTGGGTAAAGCCTTTAGCTACAAGACGAGCCTTATACCTCTCCACATTACCTTTCAAATCCCTTTTGGTTTTAAAAATTCATTTGCAACCAATGGGCTTCGCACCTTCTGGTAATGAGACAAGTTCTCAAACCTTATTGTCTTCCATAGACCTATACTCCTCATTCATGGCATCAATCCACTTTTGAGAGTTGGAACTCTGCATGGCTTGATGGAAGTTGATTGGATCATCTTCCACCATTCCAATGCCTTCCTCATGTTCCTAGAGAAATACGAAAAAATTGTCCGGAATAGCATTTCTCCTTTCTTTAGTGGATCGCCTTAATGACACTAGCTCTTGAGGTTGTTGAGTTTGTTCCTCAGGAACAATTACCTTATCTTGAATGGGGGGTTGATCAACATTGTTTGGTTGAGGATCCAGATTCACTTCTTGATCAATGACAGGTATAGGAACCTGCACATTATCAAAAGTGATAGTGGGAATCGAAGTTGATTCCTCCTCAAAAATAATGTCTCTAACCTTATTTCTTCCCCCAAACTCAACATCCTCAAAAAATGTTACAGTTCATGTCTCAAAAATTGACGTAAGTGTGGGATTATAAAATTTATAGCCTCTAGATCGCTCAGAGTAGCCAATGAAGTAGCTTCTCACAGTTTTGGAGTCCAATTTCTTTTCATGTGGCATGTAAGGCCTTGCCTCAGCTAGACATCCCCAAATGTGAAGATGCTTTAGACTAGGCTTTCTGCCTGTCCAAAGCTCATAAGGTGTTTTTGCAGCTGCTTTAGTTGGCACTCTATTCAGAATATAAGCTGCTATTTTGAGTGCTTCTCCCCAGAGTGACTCTGGTAAGGAGGAATGACTAATTATACTCCTTACCATATCCTTAAGAGTCCGGTTTCGCCTTTCAGCTACACCATTAATGCTAGGTGATCCTGGTATGGTGTACTGTGGGACGATTCCACATTCCTCTAGGAATTTAGCAAATGGTCCTGGACGTTGTTCACCTGAACTGTCATATCTGCCATAGTATACACCACCACGATCAGACCTGACACTCTTTATTCTTTTGTTGAGTTGGTTCTCAACTTCAGCTTTAAATGTTTTGAACACATCTAAAGACTGTGATTTCTCATGAATAAGAAATAGGTACCCATAACGTGAGTAATCGTCTATGAATGATATGAAATATTGTTGGTCATTCTAGGAAGCCTTAGGGAATGGTCCATAGATATTCGTGTGTATCAATTCTAAAACGTCTGTAGTTCTATTGGCACCTAATTTCTTTATTTTGGTATGTTTTCCCTTGATGCAATCAATACAAACATCAAAGTTTGTAAAGTCAAGAGAATCTAAAATCTCATCAGACACAAGCCGCTCAACTCTAGTCTTAGAGATGTGACCTAAGCATTTGTGCCATAATGTGGCTGAATTTTCTTTACTTAGTTTGCATTTAGTACCTCATGATTCCACATGCAAGGTTTCATTATAAGAGACGATTGTATCAAGCAAATATAAGTTGTCATATACACATAGAGAACCAGTTCCAACAACATTTGAATTTATAGATAAACTAAATTGATTGTTTCCAAATGAATAATAATAACCAAACTTGTCCAATAAAGAAACTAAAACCAAATTTCGTCTAAAAGACGGTACAACAAAAGTATCTAATAAATCCAAATAATAACCAGTTCATAACAACCTAAAATGGATCACTCAACACGGAAAGGGATAGAAGATATAGAGATTTGAGAAAAAAAACATGAGAGAGAATTTTAGAGAGAGAGGCTCTGATTCATTTAGGCATAGGGGGCATGGACGAAGTGAAGATTTCAGGGACAAGTTAGTTTCAGTCCACATTGACAATATCAATCCAGTCATGGATGTTTCAGGCCTATGGAACATTTTCAAACCATTTGGAAGGGTTCGGGATGTGTATCTCTCGCCAAAGAATAGCTCACGAAGATGTTTGTATGCTTTTATCCGCTTTGAATCTTTGGATGAAGCCACTAAGGTGGCAAGATTGACTAATGGGATGCACTTATACGGATGGCCGATTCAGTCAAAGGTCGCGTCTTTTGGATGGAGCAAAAGAAGAACCGGAGATGGATATAGGGAGAAGGAGTTGAAAGGAGGAGTTTCTGATTCTACAAACAGAGGTACGAAAACCTTTGCGGAGGTTCTGAAAGGTAACAAAGAAAGAAAGACTACTCAGCCGGTCAATGGGAATGCTCATTTCAAGATTGGAACCAAGGGAGAATGAAGGAACTGACTATGATGTGGAAGGGCAATCAAAGAGAGGAGCATTGGCTGAGGAAATGTGTGATGGGAACTCTGAAATCCTTTATGAATGTGGAAAGTGTCAATGAGAGACTGAAAGACAGAGGTTTTCACTTTACTTCACATTATATGGGAGCCAAGATCGTGTTATGGTGTTTTGTGTCTGAGCTGAATAAAGAAGGATTTATGAACAATAGATTTTTCTGGGAAGATTGCTTTGTTTCTATGAGGAACTGGTCAGAGATCCCTAATTCAATTATGCGTTTGGCATGGATCAATTGTACCGGAATCCCCTTATGTTACTGAAGTATAGATTTTTTCGTGAAACTCAGATGGGTGATTGGGGAACCAGTTTTGGTGGACGAAGACACAACGAACAGGAAAAGGTTGGATGTGGGAAGAATTTTGATTCTCGTTGGTCAGGAAGAGATGGTATCCACAAATGTGAGAGTGGATGTGGGGAAAGGATCGTTCACTATCAGGGTGAAGAAGGATATAAAGCAGGTTAAGGGACAATGGATTGAACAATTTCTGGGTTTACAGAAGGAAGACAACCGAGAAACCCAGAAAAAAAAGTGAGAAGGTTCAGGGTGATGAGGAAGACGATTGGGTGGCAGTAGGGGAGAAAATAGGCTCAAGATGGCAGGCTAGGGCAGTAGGTAGCTTGACTCAAGGGACAGTTGGTAGTTGGCAGAAAAAGGGTCAGTCTAGAGGAAGAGAAGCAGAAGAAATAAGGAAAACAGAGTCTGACACTTCCAGCTACAAGATGTCAGAAGATGAGATAGCCTTTTCAAAGAAACCTAGGAGGAGGACTCAAGAAAAAGGGAAGAAGAAATGGGAGCCAAAACTACGTCAGTTCAAGCAGAGAGAGGGTGGGGGAAAGCTGGAAATTCGTGAGAGGCAAAGTCAAATAGGTAAGAGTGGGGAGTCTGATAGCCTGTCAACATCGGTGGAGGAAGGCAGGGGATTGGACTTCACGGGATGGAAAGGAGAATGCTCAAGGAGGGAAATTCAAAATGAGGGACCAGAAGGGACAGGAATTGGGCTGGCTCCAACTGAACAGTGCAAGGGTCAGCAGAGGATTAGTGTCTCTATAAACCCTTCTCTGGATGGGCCACTTAAGGCCTTTTTGGATAAAATTGAGGGGAGAGCTAGGCTGGTCTGCAAAGATACTGGGCAACAGATTGTCTCTAGAAGTCAATCTTTAGAGGGTCCTTTGAGGGAATATCTGGAAAACATTGAGCAAGCTTTTATAAGAGCTAAATTCATAAAGGGCTTGCAAATGCAAAATCAAAACCAGAACATGGTCACTAAGTCAGCCCGAAATCATAACAGCCCAGTGGAGTTTTCAAGCCAAGATAATTCGGTTTCTTTTGTTCAAGAAACTAAAACCACTCCTGACTTTGGAAATGATGAAGCGGAAATTGAAGGAAATGATGGAAGCAGCTTTGAATCCATTTCGGTCACTAGGGAGGAAGTGGAAGTTGTGAGTGAGCCAATCGATCTAAGACAAAGGAAAGGGAAAAAATGTCATGGAAGGGACAAAAGGCAGGGCTGGAAAAAGAGAAGAAATGACGTTAACAGGGGAGAAGAAAGGATTCAGATGGAAAATGGGGATGTGGACCTGGAAGTCATCAAGGTGATGGAAATAGGAGTTCAACTGGGGATTAACTTTAATGGGAAAGAGAGGGAAATGGTTGAGTTTTTCAGAAGAAAGGAAGTGGAAGATGCTGGCCGATGTGGCCAAAATGGTGGACAGTAACTTCTGTTCTCTTTCTTTGTGCGTTTGGGTTGGCAATTTTTTAATGTTAGCAATCACATGGAATGTTAGAGGTTTGGGTAGAAAGGATAAAAGGGGGGTGGTCAAGAATATGGTGATGTCTTTAAAACCTATGATTCTTTTTTTGCAGGAGACGAAATTCGACTTTTTTGACAAGGGAATTATGAATTCTTTAGGAGGTGGATGGCTCACTAGAGGTATGGGGATGGAGGCTCAAGGGTCTGCTGGGGGAGTGATAACTTTGTGGAATGAAGACCTCATTTCTGTTAAAGCAAGTATCAACAATCAAAGGTGCATCATTGTTGCGGGTGAGTTATTGAAAATCAATAAATTCATGGTTTTTTGTAATGTGTATGCAGCCAACTCGGAGAGGGATAGGAAGGAGTTATGGGATTTCATCATTCAAGCTCAATCTTCTTTTCCATATCCGTGGTGCATAGGGGAGGATTTTAACACGGTGCTCAATCCTTCGGAGAGGAGGGGCCGCGTTTGCGACATGGTGTCTATTAGAAATTTTAACAATTTTATTCATAAGGCAAGAGTTGTTGATCTTCCTTTGTGTGGCTCAAGCTTCACTTGGTCGAACAATAGGGAGGAGGCTTCGTGGGCGCGTTTGGATAGATTCTTGTTGTCTCCTGAGGTTTTCTCCTGGTTCCTGAACTTGACTCAGTTTTCCATACCAAGATCAGTTTCGGATCACAATGCGTTAACTCTAGGGGAACCAAAGGAGGATTGAGGACCAACCCCTTTTAGGTTCTATAATAGTTGGATGGAAGATAAGGATTTGATGAAAAAGGCTATGGAGGGCTGGAAGGGGTGCAAAGCGAAAGGGTTCAAGGGCGTGGTGTTGGCAGCCAAGCTCAGAGCTTCGAAAGGTTCCATCAAGAGTTTTTTACCGGGCAGAAGGAGGGATTTTTTCTCTATGAAACACTTTGAAACTCGGCTGCTTGAGGTGGACAGAAAGGCAGTTTTGGTGGGGTGGTCTGACAGTTTGAGGAAGGAAAGACTGGATATAATGGTGGAGATGTGGAAAAACATTAGGCGTGAGGAGCAAATGTGGTGCCAAAAATCTAGAGTGAAGTGGCTAAATGAGGGAGACAAAAATACTAAGTTTTTTCATAGCATGGCGAATGGTAGAAGAAGAACGAACTTTATTAGGGAAATTAATATTGATGGGAGGAAAATTTCGAAGCCTTCCAAGATTAGAGAGGGGATTGCGGATTTTTTCAAAAACCATTTTAGGAAAAATATTTGTTATCGTCCGGATATTGTAGATATGGAGGTGAAGCAACTTTCGGCCAAAGATAGGGATTGGTTGGAAGAACCTTTTGGCAAAGAAGAAATTTGGGAAGCTATTAGCGGATGTGATGGCAACAAAGCTCCAGGACCGGACGGTATGAATCTGAACTTTATAAAAGTTAATTGGGGGGAGATTCCGGATGATTTTTGGAATTTTATTAATGAATTTTTTCATGACGGTTCAATTGTTAAAAATTTGAACAATACTTTCCTTGCTCTTATTCCAAAGTGTGGGAACACGGAGTCTATTAAAGATTTCCGACCCATCAGTTTAGTGAGCTCTTTGTATAAGGTGCTCTCTAAAGTTTTGACTAACCGTTTGAAGAGGGTTATGGGTTCTATTATTGGGGAGACGCAAATGGCTTTTGTGAAAGGTAGGCAGATTACAGATAGTTTCGTTATTGCGGAAGAGGTGATACATTTATGGAGGAAGGATTCTGAGGGGGGTCTCATCATTAAGCTGGATTTCGAGAAGGCTTATGATAGTGTGGATCATAAGTTTGTGGATTCTATGATGTTGAAAATGGGGTTTGGAGCTAGATGGAGAATGTGGATGAGGTGTTGTATTACTACCCCTCGGATGTCGGTTCTTGTGAATGGAAGTCCGTCGTATCAGTTTGGAGTGGAGAGGGGTTTAAGGCAAGGAGATCCACTGTCCCCTTTCCTGTTTAATATTGCTAGCGAGGGTCTAAATTGTCTCCTGAGAAGAGCTTCTGATCTCGGCTTGGTGAGAGGTGTTGTTTTTGGGGAGAATGCGGTCCACTTGACTCATTTGCAATTTGCAGATGACACGATTCTTTTTCTTAAACCGAACCTGGATTACGTTCGTAATACAAGGAGAATCCTCAAATGTTTTGAGTTGGTTTCCGGTCTTCAAATTAATTTCCACAAATCTTGTGTGGTCAAAGTGGGGAAAAAAAGATCGAGTGGTTCGGAGTGGGCAGAGGCTTTTAGGTGTAAAAGGGTGGATTTCCCCATTTCGTATTTGGGCTTCCCTTTGGGAGCGAGACCTCGAGCGAAACTTTTTGGGAGTCTTTATTGAGTCATATGAAAAGTAGGTTGGCTCCTTGGAAGAAGAAGTTTTTGAACAAAGGGGGGCGTTTGGTTCTCATTAAAGCGGTGTTGTCTAGCATTCCAAATTATTATTTATCAGTGTTTAATCTTCCCATTGGAGTGGCAAGAAGCATGGAAAAAATTCAACGTTCGTTCTTTTGGGGGGATGAGATTGTTAAGAAAAAAATCCATGCGGTGGATTGGAATTCGATGTGTAGGAGCAAGAAAAATGGGGGTTTGGGCATTGGGAGGATGAAGGATAAAAATAGGAGTTTACTTGCTAAATGGGTTTGGAGGTTTGGTAAGGAGGACTCTAGTTTGTGGAGAAGGGTCATTTGTGCCAAGTATGGTGTTTGTAGCAAGTCTTTGGTGTGGGATTGGAGGAACACTAGTTCGGGCTCTTATTTTGTGAAGGCTGTGAATAGCCTATTTGTTTTGGGATCAACCACCGAAAAAATTCTCAAGAAAGGCATGATTTTGGTTTTAGGTGATGGTAGTAGGATGGACTTTTGGGGAGAGTTGGGGGGGGTGGGGGGGGAAGGAAATGTCTCTTAGGAATGCCTTTCCTAGAATCCATACTCTCTCTTCTAAAAAATCGGGTTTGGTAGAGGAGTTTGGTTCTTGGCAAGGCCATAAATGGGAGTGGAATATCCCTCTCAGAAGACAGGTGTTTGACTAGGAGAGGGATCAATGGAATGATTTCATCTGTAGGCTTGATCATTTTAATCCTAGGAAATTTATGGAGGATGCTCTTGCTTGGTCTTACTGCTCTAACGGGATGTTCTCAATGAGTTCGTTTCGTCGGTGCTTGGAGGAGACAGTTTTGGAGGCCGACTTGAATGATTTCTCATTGATTTGGCAAGGGTTGTGGCCTCACAAGGTGGAGATCTTCACATGGCAGCTGTTGCGGGGCAGAATAATGGTGAGACATGTGATGAATAGATTTGGTTTCAATCCTAACAGTATTTTCGAATGCCCTTGGTGCAAGAATGAGGAGGAGACGATTGATCACCTCTTTCTCCATTGCAATAGAGCTTCTGAAATCTGGAGCAAGTGTATGGATTGGTGGGGGGTTTCTTGGTGTGCTAACAAAACCCTCTCGGAAAGGGCTTTAGGCTGGTTTGGTTTGATTCCGAAAGTCAGTCAGGGCAGGGGGTGGAACACGCTATTTTTTGCCGTTGTGTGGACGATTTGGGAATCTAGGAACAACTTGGTTTTCCAAAATTCTGAGCAATAGGTGTCTCAAGACATCGATACCATAAAATTCAGAGTTGTATGGTGGTTCAAACACCATTTGAAAGGCTGTGCAGACCCCATTTCGGTGATGCTTCAGAATGTTGTTGACAGTTGCTCTGTTTTGAAGCCTAGAAAGACTGTCTCGAAGGCTGTCTGGATCCCCCATCCTCAAGACTCTTTGAAGTTCAACGTGGATAGTTCGGCAAAAGGAAATCCGGGAGCTGCTGGGATTGGAGGTGTCTTACGTGATCATGGAGGCAAAGTGATTGGTTCTTTTTCCAAATTCGTGGGTTCTGCTGATGCTATCACTGCAGAGGTCATGGCTATCCATCAGGCCTGTTTTTTGTGTGCTTGTTCTCCGGTTTTAGTTGGAAAGAAAGTGTCCATCATAAGCGATTCGAAGGAGGCTGTATCCTGGGTAAGAGGAACTGATTTTGGAAGCCTGAACCATGTTAATCTCATCTATGACATTCGCAATTTTCTGAGTTTCTTGGGCAGAACTGAGGTCACTTTCAACCCAAGATCTAGCAATGGCTTTGCAGACTCCTTGGCCAAGAAAGGCTCTAATTCGGAGGGGGATATGGTGATATGGGAGGTGGATTGATTCTGCTGTCTGTTCGGCTGGGGATGTTCATGGGTGTTGTCTTTCGCTTTTTTCCTGTTGCTTTTTCTGTTGTTTTCTTCTTTCCTTTAGCTTGGGTGGTGCTTGCGCTTTTCCTTCTTGTTTCTCTTTGTTTCGGGCTTGTTGCCCTTCTGCTGTGGGGGTTTCGCTGGTGCTCTGATCCGGCTGTTTGTGTTTTTTGGGCTGTTTTGTTTGCTGGTTGCGCTTGTGTGTTTGTGCTGGCTGTTCTTGCCTTTTTTCAATAAAGCTTAGCTGTTCAAAAAAAAAATAACAACCTAAAATGCCCTATCACCTCCACTTCTAACGACTTTCCATCGCCCACAAAGATATGTCTTTCAGCATCATTTGGCTTTCGGTAGCTCAGGCAACCCTGCATAGAAACACTAATGTAAGTAGTAACATCAGAATCTAACCACCACATGTTTCTAGGTATTGAAGTTAAATTTACCTCAGAACAGACCAAAGTAAGAAACATACCTTTCTTCACACGCCAAGCGTGATACTTGGTACAGTCCTTCTTCACATGTCTGATCAGACCATATTTACGCATATTTGAGGTCCTCATTTCCTATCGTTTGTACTCGTTTTCGAGCCTATTTTTGTACTGTATTTTATTATGACAAATGATTATATTTTTATTTCAAACTTTTGATGATTTTATTTATATTTGTATTTAGAATACTAAACATAATCCTTTTTAAATAAAAAAAAATTTAAAAATAATATAATAAAAACAAAAAAAAAATTCGAAAATATATAGCACATTACCATTATTCATTCATATTGAACTTGCATAATTTTAAATTATATTTTCTCAAAATAAAGTTTTCCTAAATTGTTTTGTTTTTAATATATTATTTTTGAATTTTTTTGATTTAAAAAGGATTATGTTTAGTATTTATTTTTTATATTCTAATAATTTAAAGTAGATAATGTTTTAAATAAAGGGCAATTAAGATTTTTTTTGTAATAAAGTGCAGGGGCAATTTGGGGCTTTCAAAAAAAAATAATGGTCAATGGTTATTTTTAACCATAGTTGACTAATAGGAGGGGTTGTTTGTGCAATTAAATGCATTAGTTTAATATTATGTCATAATGGGAAACGTTAGGGTAAGTTTGTGTAATTTTCCCTACTTTTTTTTAATATTTTTTTTTGTCTTTAAATTCCTTTTTTTTTTTTTTTAATTTCTGTTTTCAATATTTAATAAAAAAAATAAAAAGATATGGCAGAATTCTTTTTTTTTTTATGTATACTGGTGATGTTAATTTGATTTTTTCCATATGAGTGAAGATTTATATATATATATATTTTTTGATATTTTTTTTATATCTGTTATATATATATATATATATATTAAATCAGTTTTTAATTTTTAATTAAAGGTAAAACGGCCATTCAACGAGTATCAGACAGTCAGAGGGGCATTAATGTCTTTTAGTCTGACTGACATGCTATAACATCAATATAATTTGTAAGTAAAATATTAATACACTATAATTAAATATCATTAGTAAACAAACATTAATTCTTTTAAATAATTAATAAATAATATCTCTATGTAATCTAGTATAAAAGAAATATCGTTTAAATTGGGATACTTATTTAAATTTTGTTATTACTTTTATCATAACTATTTTTTTAAGGTACTAATATCATAACTATTAATGGGCTCAAAAAATAAATGTCACTTTATGGACCGGATTTTGTAAGAAAGTCACCACTTTAATAACTTGTTTAAAAGACACATATTATGGTGAACAGACAAAAATGCCCCGCACAGTAACCTTCTTCACTATTTTTTTTTTCTTTCGAAATCCTCCATCAATGGAAGTGGAACTGATGAATCGACGAATACACGTACACCGACCAATCGATGAACACATGTACACCGACGACGAGGTGGACCATGAACACGCATACGTTGCCGTCGACGACCACGACAAAAAAAAAAAAAGTGATTGTTAAAGAGGCTTGGAAAAGTCTTGGACAAAGCTTAGAAAGGCTCGAACGTATCATTAAAAGACTCGGGAACTATATAGAAAGTCTCGGAGATACAAAATTAACAACAAAAAAAAATGATTGTTGAAAAGGCTCAGAGAATAAATGAAAAGACTCGAAGAACAATTGAAAAGGCTCGGAGGATCAAAATTCACACAACTAGCTTAAGGTTTACAAAAGACTCGGAGAACAATCATTTCTGAAACCCAATTTGGGTTTTAAATTGGAAAAAAAAAAAAAAAAAAAAAAGCTTTGCCGAATGCTACTGCTTAGCGCCATTAAACTAATTATCCAATGAAAATGCATTGATAATATTATGATGTCCAACCTCCATTAGAGGTGTGTTAAACAGACCTCTATGAAGAAGATGAAGAATAAAATCTCAGAAAACTTCAAAGTAAGAGAAAGTGTAAAGTAAGGGCATTTTTGAAAATCATTTACTTTAGTGCATTTTAAACTTGAGTTATTAAAGTGGTGCCCCATATGCAACACCAACTCAAAAATGTGACATTTCTCACCATTTCCACAACTATTAAATTAGTGTTTTAATAAATTGATGTAGGACGATAGTATATGATATCCATTATACCCATCGTATTTTGAAATTGAATTTTATTAAGATTTAAACCTTAATAGGATATTTTGTCACAATTGCCTCTTAGTGCTATAACTATGTATATCAACCTTGTAAGCATTTATCATAGATCTATTAGAAATAACTTGCAGTAGATCTATTAAAAATAGAGTTTTTGATAAAAAAAAATAAAATTATAGTTGTTTGGTTGGTAAAACCTTTTTTTTTTTTTTTTTTTAAAAAAAAAAAATCTATTTGGAGAAGCACCTCCCCAAGATCTTTTACCTAGTAGAGGTTTAAACTCTACTAGCCTCTACTCAATTTAAAATAGACAATTTCAAAAACTCAACCAAACAACTCTAAAAAACTCAAATAGACGTTGGTAGACCTTTTGAGGCAGTAAAAAGTTCAACCAAACAAGCACGTAATTTAACACAAACGTATAGACATTATCATTTTTCTTATTTACGTTATACAAATTTATTATTTATGCAATTGTTAAACGCAGTTAAACAGCGTGTAAACATAAAGTGCGGAATTTATCAAGAAATATATCTATGTAACCTAAAAATAATTTCCTAACTCATGGCGTAGGTGACATCTGTAATAAATAAAAGATTATTACTAAAAAACACTATAGTCTGATGTATAGGGTCACATTATTATATGGTCAATACTTTTTAATGTATGTTATATTAATTTATATATAAATTATCCTAAGAATATTAAGTTAACTAATCTACTTAATAAAAGATATATTTTATTCTCTTATACACTTAAGAATTGATTCTAAATCGGTTAATTAAGTAATGTTATTATACAATTATCCATTAAAATTTTTTATTATATACACCACATACAATTATTAATTAACACTAAATTTAAATTCAAATATAAATTTAGTGTTCGTTTGGTGCGCGAGATAGGATATGATTATTTGCACGGGATTAGACTGGACTTGATGGGATGGAATAGGATTGGACTAAATTTAGTGTTGCGATGTGTTTGGTGCTCTGTGGGATTGAATTAAAAAAAAAAAAATTAGGGATCGTTTGGTGCTGTGTGGTATGAGATTTGATTAAAAAAAATAATAATAATAAATTATCATATATTTAACAGGCATACAATGTGAAATTGATTAATATAAAATTAAATTAAATAATTTTTACATTAATTAATTATTTAACTTTTAAAAAATAAATAAAAGATTTAAAATTAATACTAAAGAAAATAACATCTTTTTAATTAATATATAATATTTTTAAAATATTTTCAAATATTATAATATGATATATTAAATAAATATAAAATTTTATAATTAAATTAAAAAATAAAAGAAGAAGAATTTTTTATAAAAAAACATGGGACTAAATAACCCCACCTCACCTGGATAAAATGGTTGTATATAATTGGACTGGTTAAAATAATAAATTAAATTAAATTTTGAAAAAAATATTAAAATATTTAAATTTAAATAATTTAAATATTTAAAACCAATTCCAAATAAAATAATCTTTATTTTTATTTGTTAATATTAACATTTATTATTCTTAAAATGTTTAAAATAAAAATAAAATAAAAAAAGTATAAAGTGGTGGGACTAAGGGTATGTTTGGTACATGGGATGGGATAGGATACAACTAATTTTAGTCTCATTTCCTATGTTTGTTGGTTGCGTTGTCACATGATACTAAAAGCCTTCCAACTTCAGAAAGACCGAATATATATAACATTAGTAATATTAAATCTAGCACGAACACTAAATTATCATTAATTGATAATATTATTCAATAAAGTATAATTGTTGTAGTTAATTAAGTATTGTCTCATTTTTACATAATTTGGATTATATATAAAGTTTAAGACATAGTTAAAAATATAATTTGGACCAATAAATCTTTTTGACATCGACAAAAAAGTCTACACTATGTTTAATCCACAGAATCCTCAACACCAACAATCTTTCAAATTCTTAACTTGACAGTAACTGGAAGTACGTAGTAGTGACAATGAAACAGTAACAGCATGCATGAGGAATCAATTTGTTTACAAGAAATCAATTTTAAGTTGCAATGGTGAAGCTAAAGAAAAGCATTTTCTCTGGAAACATAAACAATTATTCATAAAAGATGAATTGGCAAAAAGTTGTTATGTAGTCTTAAGGTAGAAGCTTGAAATATAAAAAGTTGTTAAAGCAACTCATAATTTGATGCTGCCATAAGTAAGAATATTGTTCAAGAGCTTGATTCTCGAATTTATTATTATTATTATTATTATTTTAAAAGTATGGCAAGAACTATTACAATAGAACAGTCGGGATCTGTCGAGATCAAACAATACATATGCGGTCTGGATATCTACTATCATAATGGAAGATAACTACTCTCACAATCTGAAAAGAAAACTCCTCAAACATGCTTGTAAAATGTGCATTGTGAGATTTGAACTCTTCACCACTTATGTGGAAGGGAGGTGCACTACTAGCTCTGCTAAAAGGTGCCCTCAATATAATATTTAAATTTTGGTTGGTATATAATCTTAAGGATGTGTTTGGCAGATAGGATTGAACTTTTCCAATTCTGTTCCCATATTTGGTGAGCACACCAGATTATTACCGATCCAGTGGGGCCCACCTCTTATTCGGTAGTGGCGGGACTATTTAGTCCCACCATAAATGCTGGAGCTATTTTAGTTTCAGGCTTTTATGTTTTTTTATCGGAATCCGGCCTTTACTTATTTTATTTTTTTTTACTTTTTTGGTTGGGACGATTTTCATCCCAGCCTTTTGTTCTTTTTAAAAAAATTATATTATTTATATTTAAAATATTAAATTTATTAATCTAATTTAAAAATTAATTTAATATATGTTAATTTATTCTAATATTTAAATTTTTTTAAATTTCAATTAACATTTAATTGTTATTTTATTTCAAATTAATTTTATTTATTTTTTAAAATAATTAATTTTATTTACAAAATAATTTATAAATTCTTTTAACCAAATTTAATTTAATTTTTGTTTCCTTTAAATTGATTAAAATGATTTTATACTTGCCTCTAAAAAAACAATTATTTTCAATTATTTTTTATCCAATCTTATGTTATACCAAACAAAAGACAGTATTATTTTGGTCAAATCAGTACTACACTAAACACATCACAGTACTAATTTAGTTCAGTCCAATCTCACGCACCAAACGCACCCTAAATATTATATCATTTATATGGGAGTAGTTTGAAAGATTGTAAAAATATATATAAAAAGAAGAATGATATTATTATTTGTGATACTAAATTCTATTACAATGTAAACCTATTTATAGGTAAAGGATATTACATTAAAGGGAAATACAAAATAATATGGAAACAATTCAAATTTAAATTCAAATCAAAACAGTAATAACGTAATTGGTGGGCCCATAAAAAAAACGAAAACATAAAGTAGGAGTTGTTTTCATTACACACGCTTTTCTATGCTTTTTTTAAAAAAACATGTAAGAGTTGTTTTCATTACACACGCTTTTCTATGCTTTTTTTAAAAATAAAAAAAAATAAAAAATAAAAAAAATAAAAAAATAAAAAAACAAACTTGGGCCTCTTACCCTTTTTTTAATAGTAATTATGTATTTGTTAACCTTTTAACACTACCCACATATATAAATGCTACGTGTTTTAAAACTTTTAGAACGGAAACAATGAAATAAAAGTCACAATGAATAGTCAAAAATATGTGGCAGGAGTATATAATTGATTTAGATAAAATGTACCATTATATAATTGATTTATGATCATCGATTTTAACAATTAGAAAACAAACCTCAAATGATGAGGTGACAGCTTTTGAGGTTTCAAATTTGTTTATACCACTATAGATACTCTAACCAATTACTTTATTATTTTTAAAATGTTTGGTTACCACATGGCACCAAAGCAGTGGATGACTCTTGTAATAAAATTCCAATATCGTTATTGAGATTTAATCCTCCAATAAGATAACTATATTTTGTGTCAATGGGCTTGGGTTTGGATTTTGGCTTGAGTTATATTCCGTGGGATTGGACCTTACAATGTACGTTTATAAATTTTACATTTAAAATATAAAACACCACCTTGTTTAGAAACTAAAAACAGTACGCAAATCAATATCCACCTTGTTTAGAGCATTTTGTATATACTTTAAATCCTAGAAATATCCAAGTCAAGTAATGTCAACTACTTGCAGCAACTTGTGGAAAATAAAAATGAATAATGCTTAGGTACTGACCGGTCATTATCAAAAATACTGACTCCATCAATAGGAGTGTATCATGTGGCTCAATTTGTGAAATAAATGTAAAAAATAAAAGAAAAAAGGCCACGTGCTACACTTCCATTGGTGGGGTCAATATTTTGGATACTGACTGGTCAGTATCCAAGCATTATTCTATGAAAATAAAGCAAGAAATACATAAGTCAATTCAGGAAGCAATTAGCATCCACCAGTCACTCTCCAGCTAATTAATTAATACACATCTCAAGTCTCAACAATCACTCTCTGATCATTTCTTCATCATTATCAATGGCATTGAGTTTGATTCCTCAATTCAAGCAGGATGTTTTTCTCAATTTTAGAGGCGAGGATACACGTAACAATTTCATCAGTCATCTTTACAAAGCTCTGCATGACAAGCAAATTCAAACTTTCATTGATGATGAACTCAGAAGAGGAGATGAAATTTCCCTATCCCTTCTCAGAGCAATTGAAGAGTCCCATATTTCTATTATCATTTTCTCTAAAGACTATGCATCTTCCGGATGGTGTCTTGAAGAACTTGTGAAGATCCTTGAATGCAAAGAAAACCACCAACAAATTGTAATTCCGGTTTTCTATGAAATAGATCCATCACATGTGAGACATCAAACTGAGAGTTTTGCAGTTGCATTTGCTAAGCATGGTCTAAAGATGGTTAGTTTAGAACGAGTGCAAAGATGGAAGGATGCTCTCAAGGAAGCAGCCAATATTTCTGGGTTTGATTCACGTGTCGATAAGTAAGTTTTTATTTCTTTCGAAAACTTTTCTGGCATATGCAGATATATTTTGTTCTTTATGTTCGGTTTCCGTACTTGATATTTGCTAAGAAAATATCGTCAATAAAAATTGGAATTAAAATGAAATTTTGTCTTTAGTCATTTTTGATTTATTACAACTTTATACTAGCTAATTGCTTTTAATATTTGTTAGGCCTGAGGCGGTACTTATAGAAGCTATTGTCCAAGTTATTTTGGAGAGAATGAATGGCTTGTCCTCAAGTGATACCAGCCACCTTGTTGGAATACATTCAAAGATTAAGGAAATTGAATGGATGTTAAGCATTGGGACAAATGATGTCCGTAGTGTTGGAATTTGGGGCATTGGTGGTATAGGCAAGACAACTCTTGCTGAAACTGTATTCAACAAAATCTCTTATCAGTTTGAAAGTTCTTACTTTTGTCACAATGTTAGGGAACGGTGTGAACAGGGCAATGGATTAGATAACTTGCAGCGAGAACTTCTTTCAGCATTATTGGGGAATGGAAATACAAGTATAGGTACTTTCACTGTAGGACGTACCTTTATAAAGAATAGGCTTGGCCGTAAGAAGCTTCTCATTGTTTTTGACGATGTGTCTGATTATACAAAAATAGAATATTTGATTGTGTAGAAACAAAGAATAAGAGATTTGAGAAGAACTAATTTTATTATAATTCGATGATTACAATAGAAGAAGACCTTCTCCTTATATAGTTACAAAATACTTGGACGCTAAGTAAGAAATTAAATACTTGGACGCTAAGTAAGAAATTACATATATAGGATATACCATAAGGAGCGTTTAGTATATCCCATATTTAGAGTATCCTACATTTAATATATATCGTATATTAAGTATATTCTATATTCAACATATATACCATAAGGAGCATTTAGTATATCCCATATTTAGAGTATCCTACATTTAATATATATCCTATATTAAGTATATTCTATATTCAACACTCCCCCTCAAGATGGAGCATAGATGTCAATCATGCCCAGCTTGTCAATCACTTTGTTAAATATTCGTCCACAAACTCCTTTCGTAAGAATATCTGCAAGTTGATCTTCCGACTTCACGAATGGAAAACATATGCACCCTTTGTCAATATTTTCTCTGATAAAGAACCGATCCACTTCAACATGTTTCATACGGTCATGTTGAATTGGATTATGTGCAATCATAATTGCCGCTTTATTGTCACAGTGTAGATCCATTGCTTTCACGAGTTTAAATCCAAGATCCTTCAATATATTTCGAATCCATAGTAGTTCACATACTCCATGAGCCATACCCCGAAACTCAGATTCTGCATTTGATCTAGCAACAACCTTTTGCTTCTTAGCTCTAAATGTCACCAAATTCCCACATACAAACGTAAAATAGCCTGAGGTTGACCTCCTGTTCGTCATATCTCCTGCCCAATCTGCATCGGTATATCCCATTACTTCCATATCACCACCTTTCCGGAATAAGAGACCTTTTCCCGGAGATTTCTTCAAGTACCTTAGTATTCGAAAGACCGCCTTCATATGTTCTTCACTTGGATTATGCATGAATTGACTTACGACGCTAATGGCATATGCAATATCCGGTCGAGTATGGGAGAGATAAATTAGTCTTCCCACTAAGCGTTGGTACCTTCCTTTGTCACATGGAACTTGGTCGGGAAACATTCCCAAGTGATGATTTGCTTCAATCGGTGTATCTACCGGTTTGCAATCAAGCATCCCAGTTTCTGCAAGAAGATCTAATATATACTTTCGTTGAGACATGAAAATACCTTGACTTGATCTTGCAACTTCAATGCCTAATAAGTATTTTAACTGTCCCAAATCCTTCATCTCAAATTCCCGTGACAAATAGTTCTTCAGTGCCTCCATTTCTACTGAGTCATTTCCAGTAACAACCATATCATCAACATAAACAATAAGAGCAGTAAGCTTGCCTGACTTCCGTTTTATAAACAAGGTATGATCAGAATTACTTTGTCTATATCCAAATGCCTTCATGCTCTTCGTAAACCGTCCAAACCAAGCTCGTGGCGACTGTTTTAACCCGTACAATGCCTTCTTTAATTTGCATATTTTTCCTCCTTCAGAATTCGTGACTCCAGGTGGTAACTCCATGTATACTTCTTCTTCTAAGTCTCCATTGAGAAATGCATTCTTCACATCAAACTGTTGTAATGGCCAACCTTGATTGGCTGCAAGAGAAATGAGTACACGAATAGTGTTTATTTTTGCCACTGGGGCGAAGGTCTCCTCGTAATCCACACCATACGTCTGCGTATACCCTTTGGCAACTAGTCTGGCTTTATACCTATCAATACTTCCATCTGAATTCATCTTTATAGTAAAGATCCAACGACACCCAACAATACGATATCCGTGGGGTTTATCAACAAGTTCCCAAGTGGAATTCTTCTGTAATGCATTCATCTCTTCATTCATGGCTTTCTTCCATCGTGGATCTGATAGTGCTTCCTGCAAATTACTAGGAATAGATACAGAGGATAATTGATTCATAGTGCATGTAAACGACTTAGACAACCTATTGGTGGACACATAATCAGAAATTGGGTATTTGGCTTTAGAATTGATATCTGGTTCATAAGTAGATTTCGGAATACCTTTAGTAGGCCTTTCTGAACGTCTAGGTTGAATATCATTAACAGTGTTAGGATTAGGTAATACCTGAGGTTCGACATTCTGCGGCAGGGCTTCGGTAGATGGTGTTAGAAAGTTGGAGTCACGGGCAACTTCTACTACTTCAGCTTGATCTCCTCCTGTCGTCTGATCCTCTCCATTCATATGAAGTTCATCTTCAATACCCTGATCTCCCCCTGTCATCTGCTCTGCTTCACTTTCCTTTTCATCATCAGTTAGATTACTACGCCTATTCAAATTACTTGTCAAATCCTCTAGTTCCTGAAACATATCCCCAATAATGGGGAACTTTCCTTCACCATCATTTTGTTTCTCCCCCTGAAGGGAAGATCCCATAAAATACGCCTCTAATTCTCGAAACGAAACATCCAAAGAGATATACACCTTCCCCTCCATAGGATCATAACAACGATAACCCTTTTTAAAATCAGCATATCCAAGAAACACACACTTTCGAGCACATTGATCCAATTTTCCTCGCTGATGTTTAGGTATATGAACAAAGACAACACATCCAAAAACACGTGGTTCTAGGTTTGGCATTGCAGGGATGGTGATAAGATCATGAAGTTTTTGGAAAGGGGTCTGAAATTCAATGACCCGAGATGGTGTGCGGTTTATCAAGTAAGCAGCAGATTTTAACGCCTCTCCCCAATAATTCAATGGCATATTCATTCCAAAAAGAGATGCACGAACAACTTCTAACAGCTGTCTATTCATTCGTTCAGCTAACCCATTTTGCTGTGGGGTATAAACATTAGAGGTTTGATGTCGAATGCCGTTATTTGTCAAGAACTCCGACATGTCATTACTAGTAAATTCTCCTCCATTATCAGATTGATACACTTGTATCCTCCTTTGGAATTGGGTCAAAACCATCTGATAAAATTTTTTAAATACTTCAAAGACTTCACTTTTATGAGTAAGTAGGGATACCCACATCATACGAGTACACTCATCAATAAAAGTCACAAAATAATGAGCTCCAGACAATGAAGGAATACGTGCAGGACCCCATACATCAGAGTGAATAATACTAAAAGGTTCTGAACTTTTATTGAAACTTGGAGAGTATGTAATACGATGACTTTTAGCGAGTTCAAAAATATCACACTTAAACTCTGAAACACTACAATTCGAAAATAACGACGAATTTAATTTCTGAAGATATCCGAAGGAGAGATGACCCAGTCGCCGATGCCATAACCACACATTAGCTTTTGCTTCTTCAATTCCTCCGACTTTATTCACCTGATGAATCCTTTGCTCTCCACTATTAGACAGGTCCAAATAGTAGAGATTGCCTTTTCTAACACCACAACCAAGAACCTGCCGAGTCGCTATGTCCTGAAAAATACAAAATTGAGGCCAAAACGTCACAGTACATGTAAGTGCAGCAGTGATCCTACTGACAGACAAGATATTGTACTCTAGAGCAGGAACAATAAGGACAGAGTTTAATGTCAGGGATTCAGATATGTCAGTGGAACCTTCTCCAATTACAGGAGAGGAACCACCATTTGCTGTGTATATAGAGGTCTGGGTTGAAGGTGTAATGGATGATAATATGCTAGTGTCGTTTACCATGTGATCTGATGCACCAGTATCAATTAACCAAGTACTATTCAAAGAATTTACAAATAAAACACTACCTTTAGTTTTCATACCTGACTGGGCAACATTCACTGAAGGAGGACTTTTAGCAGCATCCTTCTTCGCAGCTATGTTTTTCTTTGGTCGCTTTGTAAAATCCCACCATTCCGGATACCCAATGACTTCATAACACTTCTGTTTTGTGTGCCCCTTCTCTCCACAGTGGGTACACTCAAGATCAAGGCGGAGGGGTCGAGTCTCTCTATGAGAATTCCAGGAACCTTGAGGTTGTCCCTTTTTATAGTTGAGTGCCATAACTGAAGACTCAGTTAAAGGTGCTTGAGTTCCCATCACCTGTTTGTGAACTGACACCCTTCGTACTGTCTGGTAAGACTGTTCCAAAGTAAGTGGTGGGTCTTTTCGAAGAATTTCACCACGCACTTGATCATACATACTATCCAATCCAGAGAGGAACATGTGAACCCTAAGACGTCCTACATATTTTTGTAAGAGGGCGATAGACTCAACACTTTCTCCTTTCACCGTGTTGCGCTGGTCAATCTCTTGAAAAATTGCTGCTAATTCATCATAATAAGTCTCAAGAGATCGACCAATTTGTTTTGTTGAGAAACACTTCCTATGTAACTCAAAGATTTGAGTTTCATCAGATGTGTCGGTATACATAGCTTCAAGAGAGTCCCAAACTTCCTTCGTAGTTTCCAAACAAACATACCTGTTCATTAGTGTTGTGGACATTGAATCACACAACCATCCCTTCACCTTATCATTCTCCGAGCACCAATTTTCATACTCTTCACTCCCTTCTGCAGGCTTGGTTTTAGTACCACTGATGTACCCCCACATCTTCCGACCATTAATACGCATCTTCATGACCTTCGACCAAAGGGTGTAGTTGTTCTCATTCAGGGTATTGCCAGTTGGGAAGGGTGCATCGATGTGGTTATGAACAATGTGAGGATTAGGGTTTGAGTTTGATGATACCATTGTTGAATCATCATTGGAACCCATTGAGCTTTCAATTTGAGATTCGCAGCGGAATTTAATTCAATTCAATTCGAAAGAACCAGGTTCAATTATCGAACCCGCTCTGATACCATGTAGAAACAAAGAATAAGAGATTTGAGAAGAACTAATTTTATTATAATTCGATGATTACAATAGAAGAAGACCTTCTCCTTATATAGTTACAAAATACTTGAACGCTAAGTAAGAAATTAAATACTTGGACGCTAAGTAAGAAATTACATATATAGGATATACCATAAGGAGCGTTTAGTATATCCCATATTTAGAGTATCCTACATTTAATATATATCGTATATTAAGTATATTCTATATTCAACATATATACCATAAGGAGCATTTAGTATATCCCATATTTAGAGTATCCTACATTTAATATATATCCTATATTAAGTATATTCTATATTCAACAGATTGGAGGTATTGACTGTCTTGGACCAAAAAGTCAAATCATTATAACAGCAAGAGATAAACAAGTGCTTAGAAATGGAGTGGATCAAGTATATGAAGTTCAAAAATTAATTGATCGTGATGCTCTTGAACTTTTTTCAAGATATGCCTTTAAAAGAAACAATCCCACAAAAGATTACACGGAGCTTTCTAAAAGTGTGACAAGATATGCTGGAGGGGTTCCATTGGCTCTTAAAGTTTTGGGGTCCCGTCTACTTGGCAAGGGAAAAGAGGTTTGGAAAAGTGTAATGGATAAACTCGAAACAATTTCTAATGTCGAAATCCATAAGATATTGAAAATCAGTTACGATGAACTTGATGATGAAGTGCAGAAATTTTTTTTGGACATTGGATGTTTTTTTAAAGGGAGTGAATTTGATCATGTAAAATCATTTCTAGATGCTTGTGGGTTTTACACACATGCTGGAATAGATATTCTCATTAATAAGTCTCTGTTAGCTATATCAAGTAACATGATAACAATGCATGATTTGATACAAGCGATGGCTATGGAAATTGTCCGCCAAGAATGTCCTAAAGATCCGGGCAAACGTAGTCGATTGTGGCATCATGAAGACATCTGTCGTGTTTTGACAAAAAACATGGTGAGAATCAATCAAACATTTTTTTTTTTTTTGGCTTAGAGAGTATCACTTTCATTTATCATTGCGCATTAGCTCATGAGAAAAGGCATGGGTTTGATTTTTATTTTATTTTATATTTTTAAATGATATGTTCCTTTGACAATTAAGCAACTATGTACATTAAGTCTTTACATATTTAACACTAACTTTTTTTTTTTTTTTTTGAATATATGTTAGGGTACCGAAACAATCGAAGGCATCTCTTTGGATATGTCAAAAATAAGTGACATACACTTAAATCCATCTGCTTTCGCAAATATGCCTAGACTAAGAATTTTGAAGTTTTTTAACTCAGATTTTAGAGAGATTAATAAGGTGCATGTTTATCGATCCCGTGAAACTTATTTTCCTGAGATAAGGTATCTTATGTGGCATGGATGTCCAATAAAATCACCGTTGTCAAGTTTTTATCTAGAGAACCTCGTTAAACTTAACATGAGATACAGCAAAGTTGAACAACTATGGAATGGTTGTCAGATATACTATAAATTTTATATTAACAGTACTATTGGTGTTTCTTTTTGTTAAGACTAATGCTAGACGTCCCAAATTTTTTTCCCAAATTATGTGGCACGTGAGGTGTCAACATCACAGTGATGCTGACACCTCACGTGCCACATCATTTGTGACAGAATTTATGAAAAAAAATTAGGACGTCTAGCATTACTCTTTTGTTAATACTATATAAAGTACAAATATGTGTTGATTTTGTTTTTTGTTTTTTCTGGTACTTACAGCCTCTTTTTAAGTTGAAAGAAGTTGACCTCAGTTTTTCCAACCTAATCAGTTGCCCAGATTTCTCAGGTTCCCCAAATCTTAAGAAATTGATCCTACAAGATTGTAAATATTTACGTGAAATTTCGCCTTCTATTCAATATCTCATTAAGCTTGACTTCCTAATACTAAGGGGCTGTCGTAGCCTCAAGGGTATTCCAAATTGCAGTGGTTTGAATTCTCTCAAAGAGCTTCATCTTTCTCGGTGCTCAAATCTGGAGATGTTGCCTGAGATGCCATGTAATATAGAAGAGTTATGGTTAATTGGAACTGCTATAGAAGAACTTCCCTTATGCTTTGGGAATTTAAGCAGACTACAGAAATTGTTTCTCGGTTGTTGTAATAAGCTTAAGAGTCTTCCAAGCAGCATTTGTAAGTGGAAATCTCTTCAAAAGCTGTCTATTGGCGACTGCTCAAAACTTAATGAGTTGCCTAATGATATAGGAGCTTTAGAATCTTTGGAGGAACTCGACCTTGAGGGAGATCCTATAAGAGAATTACCATCATCTATTATACATTTGAAGAATCTTAAGTCTTTAAATTTAAGAAGATGCAAGGATTTAACTTTTAGTGGATTTAACTTCTTACCCGATGATGGCACGGTAGGGTTGCACAATCTTGAGAGTATAAATCTAAATAATAGTGGTGTCACAGAGTTACCTGAGGATCTCGGTTGCTTATCCTCTCTGTTCACTTTAAATTTGGGTGGAAGTTGTTTAGAAAGCATACCAGCGAGCATCGTAAATCTGTCTAAGCTAAGTTATCTAGACATAACAAACTGCAAGAGGCTTAAATGTTTACCAAAGCTTCAGGTGGGATGTATATATGCACGCGGTTGCACATTATTGGATGTATTACCCAGTCTTAGGCCAAGGTTTACCGAGGCTGAGTTTGTCAATTGTTTCCTAATTGAACAAAACAAATTTGAAGACATGGTGAAAGCTGCTCTACCGAGCATAAAAAAGGTTTGTTTTCGTTTTATTTTATTACAAATTTTACTAATATATGCCTTTTTATTTTTAATAAATTTTAAATTTCCATTTTTTCTAGCTTCATATTTGTGGAGTCGCTAACGGCTGCAAATTAACATTGTATAGGATTATAACTATGCTAAGTTATGTTATCCTGGAAGTGAAATTCTAGAATGGTTTAACTTTCGAAGTATGGGATCTTTCATAAATGTGGAGCTACCACCAAATTGGTTTAATCATAACTTTATCGGTTTTGCTTTGAGCATTGTTGCCACGCCACGTCTAGACAGCAATCAAAATGATTTTGAAAGATGGGAGTTTATAAAGTGGCAATGCAATATCAAATCTAAAGATGGACAGCCATGTGTTAGGAGAAGACGTTTCAGTCAATCTGCATGGTCAAACCATGTACTGGTAGAATGGCCCATTTTCCCATTCTCTCCTAGTAAATTATTATGTTACGAGAATGAGGTCTCTTTCGAGTTCTATGATAACTCAGAATATCTTAAAATTGAAAAGTGTGGCGTGCATTTAATATTTGGCCAACATTTTGAAGAAGTCAATGGAAGTTCCCGGGTTGATGATGATGAAGATATTTTGTGTTTGGCAAACATCCCTGACAATTGTGACGAGGCAGATGAACCCCAAGAGAATGAAGGAGATACCCACCTAATCAAGGTAAATTAAATGCTTTCATATTTTAATATCACCAATCTCTCTTATACAATTCGTTTTGTTTAATTTGTTCATTTTTTACCTGTCAAAACTTTGGACTATTTTGTTATGTCTATTTTACAACATGGGGACAAATACTCTCACATCCCTTAAACTGTGGCCTTGAAACACACAAATAGTGAAAAATAATAGATATTTTGACTTAATAGCACTGGACCCCCTGAAGTGTATGCGGATTTGCAAATTACCTCCTAAATGTTTTTTTTCGGCGGTAAACCCCTCGAACTCTCTTTTTCTTTGCACCACCCTTATGGAGATGCCCCCTCCTCAGGGAGCAATAAAACAAGCTGGTGCTAAGAAAAGGAGAGTTCGAGGGGTTTACCGCCGAAAAAAAACATGTATGGGACAATTTACAAATTCATGTACAATTCAGGGGGGTCCAGTGCAATTAAGTCTATATAAATATATAATTTGTTTTCTAAGTTTGATTGAATTTATAAGATCTTGTTGAAGCCTTCTCCACCATGTTGGTTAGAGGCTCTGAAATCTTCTTTTTGTTTATTATCTTTTAATTTTATTATTGGAAATGTCCTTGTGCCCCCCATTTCTTTTGAAAAACTAAAGATATTCATTTGAAGGTAGGGGCCGGGTCTCAGTGTATAGTAATTGATTTTCACCACATGTATTTATTATGGCCATAGTTAAGGGGTGTGAATGCATTTTTCCCTACAATATGACTGGGTTGAAGCCATTTAAGTTTATTATTATTATTGAAATAATTGATCGTCATATGTCTTATTATTCACATTATATTATTAACCGGTGACTGATACATTTTTATAAAGATCTTTTATTACTTTTTAATTGTGACAATTAAATTATAGAATAACTGAAAGAATAACGTTTACTAATTACAAATCATTTGCCACATTATAAAATTTTAGAATAATTAATTTGTAACATCTAGATCTTAGAATTAATAGTGTATTTGTTTGAGTCGTTAAAATTCATTTTACTCTCACTTTCAAAAAAAAATAATAATAAAAAAAAAATCATTTTACTCTCATTTGTGCTATTTCCTTATATATAGTGAGGAGGAATTGCACAAACATCCCCCGAGGTTTAATAAAATTACACAAGTATGTCAGTTTTGACTATATACGCACAAACTTCCCTTAACATTTGAAAATTGTTGCACAAACATCCCCTACCGTTAGATGGATCCGTTAGTCAATGGTCAAACGTGTAAAAAGTCCAAAATACTCTATATTTTTATTTTAACAAAAATTAAAAATTCAAAAATAAGATTAAAAAATATTAAAATATATTGTATTACTGGTTATACAAAATATTTTAATTTTAATTTTTTGGTTATATTGTATTGCTGGTTCCAATATATTTTAGGTCGATTATGTTAACTACTATCCTGAACTGGTTTATGATGCTTAGAAGAAAAAAGAAAATATTTCTAAATAATTTAAATCAATGTAGCTCAGTGTTGTATATATATATTGTCGAAGAAAACTGGGGAAAAAACAGATCTATTAAAAATAGTTTTGGAACCTATGTTGCCTTGTTGAATAATTTAGTGCATGCATATATGTTTATGTCTCTAGTTATTCCTTGTAAACTTTGAAGTATTTTCAATGAATTTTTGAAAGCAGAACATTCTGAAAGTTTTATATATCCATATTTGTACTTCTACAGGTTTCCCATGAAATTTCAGAATCATTTACAGCAAAATACATGGTGAGTTAGATATTTCTTAGAATTCTTTTGTGTTTCAATTATGATAGACTTTATTGTTTTTAAATATTGTCATCTTTATATTTGATATGTGTTTGTTTTTTTATAAAAAAAACTACTAGCTAGTTTCCCTAACTCTTTTAATTGATTATGATCTCTCCAGATGGTTAAGGCTTGGTGTGTGCAAGTAGCTGATTCCGTTGGCCGTTATTTCTGTGTAAACTGCTTTGGATTTGGCTCCGTGGAGTAGTCCGGATAATTTGAAAACATTTCTCTCCAAAATTTACATATTATCTGATATATGTCTTCTTTGGATTTTTTTTGCTTTGTTTTACATTCATGTTTGTCTACTGTAACTTCTGTCTCAAGCATTTTTTTTTATTTGGTTTTATTTGCATCTTATATATTGTAATTTCCCGAGGAGTAGGGTGCAATATGCAATATAAAGCAAAATTTGACATAAAGCTGTGAAATTTGCTTGCAAATTGAACTTGGTTTACGATAGCGCGCAGTTAGCAAATGGAGAAGAAGCAAATAGGCATCATTGGAGCTGTCAAAAGGTTTTCAAAGCTAGAAGTGATGTTGGAGGAGTGTGGATCAAAACTATTACAAGTACAAAGCTACAAACTCCAGAAACAATAATATATCAGTTTTCAGATTTCCCTTGGCCATCTTCAGTCACAGAAGATTTCCCTGCCCATGGTAACATAAAGTCTTTGATTACATTCAATCTTATGCACAATATTTTGACCTGATCTCAAGCACATCAGATTCAACACCAAGGTTGTCGGTATTGAATACGAACAAGGCCTGTCTGATGATCAAGAGATCCACCAGTCATGGAGCTTTGATGGGAAATGGAAGGTTTTTGACATGTTGTAGAGAACAACACTCTAAACAATTAAACTGAGGTTCACCAAGTGGACTTTGTGATTCTCTGCGTGGGGCGATTCAGTGATGTACAAAAACATCACTATCACAACCTGCAAAGACAATGAGCTAGCTATGCCTGCAAAGACAGAAAAATCAAAATAAATTTCAACAAGCACCTTTATCACATAACATAAAATTTATATGCATCAATTTTGTCATATATAGCACACACACACTACCATGTCCATGTCTTCGTTGATCAAAATGATATGGTGGAATGGGTTCGATACATGAAGCATTACTCTGGTAGATACTACCGGAGATCATGCATATCTGCCCTGCACATTTGGTACAATGATCAACTCTGCAAGGACATGGGATAGAACCCCATGAGAAAGAAAGGATTCTTTGCCGAACTGTTTGAACCTCATGGACCATTAGATTATGGATCGTTCTTCTGTCTATGGAAATGGAACTTGAACTGGTTTCGAAACTAATATTTGTTACCAGAAAGCACTTTTCCAGAAGTGTTTTCTTTTTTGTTTTGCGATAGATGAAATATATATATTTGAATCATGTACTCAAAACAATCATAAAATGTAAAATCTAGAGACCTGCCAACATATAGAATCAGAATTGAAAGCATATGCTCAGCTACTGAGAATAAATCATCAAGGACCAGATTCCAGATTGGTCAGATATCAAATTTGCCAGCTGAAAAGGAAGTAGGTTAAGTAGTTCGAGATCAAACTATTGAATCAAAAATGAAAATAGAGTTGGGACTCATTACTCCCATTACCCCATTAATTCTCAATTCATTTCCCTTCTCCTATTAGAGTTTTCTACATTCAAGTTTTCGAATAAGAAGATTCTCCCACCTCCACAAAAATGTAAAGAAACAAATAAAATTACAGGATGATAAATACTTTTTTACGCATAACAGGAAATTGCCAAATCCTGAATCAGATATCATCAATATCCCATCAACCTGGGCGTTCTCAAGATCTGCACTGAGGAACCACCGCGGACCATTTTTCAACATTATCCTGAATATAAGAAGAAATTATCAGGAAATGTTAGAAGACACTTCATGAAATGCAAAGAATGAATATGTCATATATTATTGCCCATTACCTGGAAAATCCTGTTTCCATGCGCAAGCCCATAAAGAGAGTCACATCCATAGAAACCACACTTCACAGCCCATTCAAACCCAATAAAAATATAAACTTGAAGATACCCCAGTTGAAAAATCATGCCACACTTAATAAGTTTAATTCAAGTCGACTTTGGTACTATTTCTCATCAAAATCAGATAAATTACAAGAGTGGTCGGTTAGGATAGGTTAAACCAACCAATCAAGTCAATGTGAACATAATTGTATAACAATCAGTACATATAATATTATTAGTCAGTAAGAATTGATGTGTTTGTTCTTGAAAAGAAGAGCAATCAGTAAAAATTGAATGACATTTAATATAGATACAGGTCTTGTTGAATCCATGGTTGGTAGAAGTAGTATTGATTATTACCTCCAAATCAACCAAGAAGAAGAAGAAGCCGTGCTGCTGCTTCCATTGAAGCAAATTAATTGCTTTATATAATGACCTGCAAATATATACAGGAATAGCGACTCAGCATTAGGGTTTCTTTATATATAAACATCGAATCATCATACGTTGATGCCAATGGTGATGAAGAAGGAAGCATTAATGGGCAAGATTCAACCTTGCCTGGATTCCCAGAATCAGTTCCAAGAAAATGACTTGTTTCTGTCGTCAATCACTTATCAGACTCAAAAACCAACCAGAAGCTGACGCGTGTGTGCACGTCAACGATTTTGGTTGAAGTGGAAATTACATGCCTCACCACGTCATCGGATTGGTGCTGATGTTCTCTGCCACGTGGATAACTGGATGTGACGTGCCCTGGCATGTCAACCCATCCGCTGATGTGGCAGGGCACATCATCTAAAAGATGCTGGCGTGCGTCCGACATGTCATTTAAAATGGAATGATGTGTTTGGAAACATCACCATCTTTACGCTGACGTGTCCGGGCACTTCAACACCCGTGTGCTGACGTAACAAAACACGTCAGCCAAATCCATTGATGTGCTCGCACACGTCAGCATTTGACTGGAGAGAAATTTCAAAAAAAAAAAAAAAAAATTTCTGTAACTACAGAGACGTAGAAACCGAACGAGATTGTTGGAGATATTGTTGTTGTTATCATGGTCGGTTGTCGTCATCGTCTAATGAGATCGAAGGGCTGGTGTTGTCAAGGACTGGTCTTTTTGGGAGTCTCAGACCATCCAGCTATGGACGGATTTCTTCAAGAATTTTATTTTCTCGGGAAAGTGACAGTCAGACAGACAGAGCACAGGAAAAACTCCTCTTCTTAGATTTTAATTTTAATTTGTTCTGTTCAAATAAATCCTACAGGTTTTCTTGTGAATGTTCAATGTCAAGATTGCAAAAACAAAACTGATACGAAATCATAGAGTGATTATAAACTGATTATCATCAGTCTATGTAACTACATAGAATTGCACTGCAAATGTTTTGCTGTTTTCTGTATTTAAACTATAAAAAGATGAAATTGCAGAAAGGGCTTTATTTAATTAGCCTTGTACACACTCCTTTGTTTGCAACAAGGAATCCTTAGCAATGCTAGAGACATCCAAAATCCTAAGCGATCCATTCAACAGCTCATTGACCAATTTATTTTGTTGATCTTGGCCTAAAGCTTGTTGAATGAGGGGCAACTGGAGCAACTTATCGACACAATCATCAAATCCTGAAGGCCATTGATTTCAAGGCATATCGAGGATGATGATGATGATGAAGTTGCTTGAGAAGACCTTAATCTGGTCAAATGCTGATCAACTTCAGAAGTGATCGGGTGTGGTCTAGAGGGCAAACTGTTTGAGCGAACATGGTAAGATTGGATGTTTGAGAGAGAACCAGCCATTTTTGTTTCTAGCTAATGAAAAAGGCCTAGAAAGTCGATAGCTCAATTCAAATTGCTTTCATTTTGCAGCCAAATGCTCCATATATATATTAGGAGATGTGGGGAGACAAGAGGAATCTCTTCCTCTTCAAATTGATCAATATATATATATATTAGTAACATGTTTTCGATCTGGATCTAAACATAATATCAGCAAATTTTCTGCATTGTCTCCTGCCACCACCTCCTCTACCTGTTTTAATAGCTATAATTTCAAAATACCTGTAGCTCAAATGAACCATAAAATATGCAATACACGAATGGCATTGACTGTCCCTTCTGATACACTACAAGAGGATTACATGCAATCCAGATTGGCTTGCCTTTCTATACAGAACACAATGACTGCGACACGTATGCTTACAATATATGAGATTAAAGTATGCAAAAATGTTGCACAATTTACCACAGAATATAGAGACAAGCAACACGTTTTGCATTGATCGAAACGAGCATGTGAGATTTCAGCCTACCATGTGAATCTCAATAATTGATCATTTTCAATCTACAGACAAATGGAATCTAATTACCAAATGCATAAAACTTTGTCATAATATAAACTAATCAGTGAGTCTCTAAGGTAAAATTAAACAATTTGCAACACACGAGTACTGGGAATTAAATATTAAGCATCATATCCAGCTGTATCTGCTTCTCTGTTGGAGACAATGGCTGTGAATTTGGTCATGGATGTGTAAAATATTAACATCTAAGGAGGCACATACATGCATCTTTCTTCAAGTTTATTATCTGGTTATGCTATATACATATATGCAAACATGTGGCACAATTTACCAAAAGGTGGAGACAAACAATATGTTTTGCATTAAGTGAAGCATGTGAACTATGAATCTGATCAATAATTGATAATCTTCAATCATCTACCAAGAGAAGAGACAATGAGAATCTTCACAACTATCTAATATTTGTCATGAACTCATTATTGAGTCTATAATCTAACTCAAATTAATCCAAGTTGTTGTTTTTACACCTCCGAATTGAAGTGGTTATATCAATTTGGTTAGTGGAAATCAAGCGTCTATACCAAACGGTGCAATGGAGAGAGATGATAATATTTTTTTTTTTTACTATTGTATATTTTTGTATGAATAGGATAATTCCAATATTTCTGTACAAGTATGACTACACAGTAAATTTTTTGATGATCTAGTTGTTTAGGATGTTGAGGAGAGAGACCCTAGATTTGATCAAATGCCTTGACAAACACTCAATTCCTTCTTCAAGATCTTGAATGTTTGATTCCAACTCTTTAAGTTGGTTTTGCACACAAATGATGTTATCAGACTTGCTTGTCAAGGTAGATAATGCAGCATCCACCTTCACAAACTCATTCATGTCTGACTCCTCTTCCTCACATGCTATTCTTTTTGAGTGAATTAGCTTGGAAACCAATGACCAGCCACTCTTTGATGAAGCCTTTGGCCCTGAGATAAGAGACAACAAGGACTCAAACACTGTGAAAGTGGATGCTTCGACCTCCCTTAACATGGTGATCGTCTCATGTTCCTCATTGGTCTTAGAGGAGCACTTGTTTTCCATACCTTTCAAGGCCTTCCTGATTGTCTTCTTCACTGCCTTCCTAGAAGTCAAGTATTTCTTAACCTCACTTGAAATTTCATCTCCCCTTCTTCTGCGTAAAACCGATGAAAGTCCTTGTACACATTCCTTTGTTTGCAACAGGGCATCCTTAGCAATGCTAGAGACATCCAAGATCCAGAGAGATCCATCCAACAGCTCATCGACCAATTTCTTCTGTTGCTCTTGGCCTAAAGCTTGTTGAACGAGGGGCAATTGAAGCAACTTATCGACATAACCATGTAAATCCTGAAGGCCATTGATTTCATAGCATATCGAGGATGATGATGATGATGATGATGATGTAGAAGTTGCTTGAGAAGACCTTAATCTACTCAAACGCTGATCAACTTCAGAAGTGACCGGGTGTGGTCTAGAGGGGAAACTATTTGAGCGAACGTGGTAAGAAGCCATTTTTGTTTTCTTGCAAATGAAAAGGGATTAGAAAGTTGATTGTTCAATTCAAATTGCTTTCATTTTGTTGCCAAATGCTACACATATATATATATATATATAATAGGAGATGTGGAGGAGACAAGAGGAATCTCTTCCTCTTCGAATATCAATTAGTAACAACGTTTTCGATCTGGATCTAAACATTTTATCAGCAATTCTTGTGCAATGTCTCCCACCACCAGTGCCTTAACCTTTTTCTTTAAGCTATAATATCGAACTAGTGTCTTCTCACAAATTAAAAATATATAACATTATAAGTTGTTGCTGCTCAGTGCTCATTGCTCCATAAAATATGCAATACACGAGTGGCATTGACTGTCTCTTCTGATACAATACAAGTGAAGCCAATCCTGCAGTTTGGTTTGCCTTTCTATATGAAACATGATTGACTGTCAATAGAGCACGAGGCGCAGACACGAGGAATCTCATCAACAGATCTCAATTAAGTCCTTAACATGATCTTATCCTTTCGATCATAACGTTTTGTGTGCCGATGCTTGCTCAATGTTTCCCACCACCCCAACCTCTCCACACACAATTATATGATCAATATTAGATTAAATATTTGGTGCACGAGTGGCAGCAGTACCATTGAAGATATAATTAAACCAAAATGTTGCTACATATATGGAAGAGATCATATGCCTTTTAAGGTTGATTTCTGTTGGAAATATGAAACTTTTCTTAAATACTTTATGGTTATGGTATGGCTCATGGATCAATTATGGATGGCTTATGGTTATGGTTTAACTATGGTATGGTTTATGGTTTATGGTTTAGTCATGGTTTAGTTATGGTTTAAGTAATGGTATGGTTATGTTAGTTCAGTTCAAATTGAATTATTTGTTACTTTATAGATTTCTAGAAGATTTCTAGAAATGTCTCAATTTTTCTATTGAAGGTAATAATATCTCGATGGATGTGCCGATTACTTAATGTAGTGGATATGTTCTAGCAAATTGTCAGTTTATTGTAGTATATCATCCGTTGGATAACTGATGTACTGTGCGATCTAATTGTCACACATTCCTCTGTATTTTCTATATAAACTCCTATTCAGGCATTGTATAATGTAACCAAAAATGGAGAGTGATGTATGGTTAATGGAATGATAATTTCAGAAAAATATGTTTTCTATTGTTCTCCTCTTTCATGTTTATGGTTATTTATGTTTATTGATGGTGTTTATGGTATGGTTATGGTTTTTGATGGATGGTCTAATATCTTCAGCAGAGATATCAGAATATGGATGGTTATGGTCTGATATCTCTAGCAGAAGTATCAGAATATGGATGTTAATGCATATTTATGGTTTTATGGTTATTAATGGATATTTATGGTTTTATGTTTTTCAAAATGGTATTATTATGATTTTATGGTTTTATTGATTTTTCCAACATGGTGACAGAGCTTTGTTCTCTGTATTTTTCAACATGGAATAAGTTCTATGTATGTTATTTTAAAATGGTACTTCGTGGACTCAATCTTTATTTTTTATTTTTAAAATTTTCAACAATTTCGATACCACTCGTGTTGATTTAAATGTTTTAAGAGATTGGTATCTTCTATCAAACCATTTTTTATAAGGTTAATGACTCCCATCAACCAGGTTCCCCAACTCATCACCGAATTATTTTCTGCATGAATGGCTTTGCCTGTTGACAGTCTTGTTTGTCATGCTAATCATTTGTTAAAACTTCCTGAAGATAATCAAAATTTGTTCATTTGCTCAATTTCTGCTAATGATTTATACTCAACAATTGATATGCATGTATTTTTTTTCAATCATTTACAAGAATGTACAACAAAATTGTATTAAGTAATAACCACTATCATCATTTTTTAAACTAGTGGTTGAGGATATTGAGAAGGGAAACTCTGGTTTCGATCAAATGCCTTAGAAGGCATTCGAGTCCTTCCTCAAGGTCTTGAATGCACAAGTCAGTCCAGCTTTCCAAGCGCGTTCTGCGAGTTATCAGCATTCATGTTACTTGATTTTCTAGACTTGTTTTTAATGAGAGAGTGCAATGTAGCATCAGCCTTCTCGAATTCACTAACTTCAATGTATACAATTTGGTTTATGAATATATAATGTTGGAAAGGGACATGAGGAATCTCATCTGCTGTTCTCAATACATCCTAACGTGATCAAGCTTTCGATCTTCAACATTTTTTTTTTCGCCAGTGTTTGTTCAATGTTTCCCACCACCCCATCTCTCCACACAAACAGTTCAATTAAAAAAATATATAGATAATATGAAGAACACATTAAAAGAATTAGATGCACGAGTGACTTTAAAACAATGTCTCCACTTGCACAATAAACAAATCCTTCTTCTTACACATTCATTTTATTAATGTATGATTGAGAGGAATCAAACTTCATATTCAATACATATAGTTTATATGCTTGCTAGTCTGTCATAGATAATGCAGTTATGGTAGATAGGAGACCATATTGTAGAGGCACTCCTGCTACGAATTTAAAAGAGTATATGATCATTTGAATAAGCAATGCACGTGGTAACTGATCGGTCCAAACTCACACGGTAAAGACTCTCGCAAGTGTACGAGGTCGGGGTGTAATATAATGACCGAGTAGGGATCGTTCCCACGAGGACTAAGGATTGATTACCGGCTTTTATCAGCTTATATACTATTTGGACAATTGAAAATGATAGTTTTTAACATCTAACAATATAAAGATTAAATCTAAAGCAATTAAAACACTAACCACAACTAAAGTGAATGTGATGATATGAGAAAAGTGTGCTAGAACATGAATCCACCTAACCCTTCAATTAACTCTTGACTCACTTAATCCTTCATTTGTGCAAGTATAGATTATAGGTTCGTATTCCCTTAAATCAATCTCTAATCTCTCTCGATGTCTTAGAGATTGTATCCAAACATACAAAATATGGATGAACTCATTAAGAATGGTGGAACACATACATGAACCCTATATGCTAGCCTAGTGTATCTCTCACTTTCTAGTCATATATAGTGAATGGTTTGTTTATCTAGTGATCATTCAACAAGATGGCCAATCAAGACAAAAGCATTAAGCATACAAAACATTCATATAACTACACAAACACTTGTAGAGAAACTAAGGAATCATTAACAATAGATTAAGGGTTTGGTTTCATCATTGTTCTAGCACAAGAGTATTTAGCTCATATTACACATAGAAACCATACAAAGTCTCAAATAAATACAGATCATAACAATTACAAGAAGATAAAAGGTAGAGTTTAAGAGATAAACTAAGATGATGATCTCCTTCTTGTAATGCTTGATCTCCAATGGCTTCCTTCTCCAAGAATCACTCCTCCAAGCTCAAAGGTTGATGAAGAACCACCAAAATAGAGAGAAAAGGGAAGGTTTTCTGCAGAGAGAGGTGTTGTGGTCGTGTGTTCTGCTGGAAAGAAGAAGAATGCTTTTCCAAGGTCTTTCTCTCCCCTCTCTTAATGACAACAAACACCATCATGCTTCATAATTGAAGAGGGCCCACCAAGGATTCCTCATCATTACCTCCCTATTTTCTGCCAAGGCAATGGTCAGAGACAAGATCCTGGATTGCTGAAAGTTGGGGGCCCAAGGACCTGAAATTGGGCAACTGAAGTTGACAGCATCGGGAGAAAAATGCGCCCTGTTTTGCGCCCTGTTCTGCGCCCTTGGGAGCATAATTCCAAAAATTGTTCCTATTGGAAACCAAAATGCGCCCTGTTCTGCGGCCAAGGGCGCAGAATCAGGGGCGCAGAATTTGTGACAAAAATGGGACCTTCTGGTCCCTTTTCTGCGGCCCCTAACCGCAAAACCACTAAGGGCGCAGAACCAACTTCCAGAAATTGCACATTTGCCCCAGAATTCCTGAATCTTTGCACAAAAGCCCCTCTTCTGGAAGGAATCCTGAAACGCTTATTAAATCCGTTAAAAACACGGTTTTACCCGGGATTTGAGCATAAAAGATACAAATAAGGGGGCTACACTTCGTGTAGAAATAAGAGTTATCAACACCCCCAAACTTATCTTTTGCTCGTCCCGAGCAAACCGAAACAAAGAAAAACCTACAAAACATACCAAAAGAAAATAATTCTGCTGAGCCTAAAAAGAAAAAGAGATGCAACATGAGTGTAACCAAGAGTGGGCATCCGAAAATAATGCTAAGATCACTGAGATAGGGCAAGAATTTCAAAAGCCAAGATGCTACAACAAGAGAGATTGCAATTCCATACTTGATAGTGAACTAAGCTTTAAAAGCATCGAACACAAGAGTCGTAAGATAGCATTTCGCTTCAACTCTAAACCTTTCCGGTACTCTCTTATTTTACCACACAGAACCTAAGCTCACTCAACAAACTCATGCGGTTGGAAGTTATGCACAAAAAAAAAAATTATCAAATTACACGCATGATATTTCTCAAAAGACCGCTAGAGTTAGAATGCAATAGGACCACTAGAACGGAATCGAACATTAAGAACAGGGCAAACACCAAAGAATACCTTGCAAGCAAGCAAAATCCCTCCTAAAGATCAATTAGGACTTCTTTTAAAGCACAAGTAAGGTGATGGAATTTTCGGTTATGGAGAGGCTAGGCGGATATGGTATCATAGGCAAGCTAGCGATTATGGAAAAGATTTTCATTTAACACACTTTTCTCCTTTCTATGAGTGTTCTAGGCACAACAACTTATTCTCAACATAATTACAAATAAACAAACATTTATTCTTCTTTTTCTCTTTTTTTTTTTTTTTTTTTTTTTTTTTTTTTTTTTGTAGAATCATTATTTACAAAATCACAATTTACAAAATTAGCCTAAATACAACTCTTTTCCAAATTGCACTTTTCGAGCTTACTTCTCAATGATCTTCAACTATAATCGCCGCTAAGGGTTGGTTTAGTGTTTAGGTGATATGGGATGGAATGATTTAGTGAATGGTTAAAGAGTGTGGGTTATCAATGATAGAACAATACAGCATACACACACAAGGTCATGGGATTGTGTTTGGGCCATTTTTAAGTGACTTAACACAATTTGCCTACGTCATCTCTTAAGGCACGGATAAAGCAAGCAAGCAAGGCGGAACAAAGGTGATGCCCTTAAATGGATGTTCTTTAATGCCCAATGCAAGGAGTGAGGTCCTTAAAATTTCATGCTTATTTATCTAAAAGAGGAGTGTTTAGGATTTTTTTTTTAAAAGAAAATTCACACTCATAAGGACGCAATTTAAGGCTCTGGCCTCACACAGGTAATCTCTACTAATGATCTCAACATCTTAAGCGTGATACCTCATTTGCCAAGACACATTACAGTCTGGTAAGATGTGTGCAAGCAATGTGGTGTAGCTTTGACTAATGCTACCCAAGCCCGGACTCAGTGAAACAAAGCATACAATGAAATCCGACCCACGGAACATCACACATGCATCTCAACAAAAATGCTTGAAAATTTTTGAAAATTTGCTCATTTTTGCAGAAAAACAAAAACTTTATTCTGAGGTCGTACCCCCAAACTTAAACCAAACTTTGTCCTCAAAGGTTTGAAAAAATTGGACAGAGTTCCATAAAATTCCAAAAAGTTATAACTTCCACTAAAAGCAATGTAAAAATTAAACTAAAATCCAACAAGTAAGCAAACATAAAGCATCCGATAATATAAAATATCCGAAAATCCAAAAAGTGAAAAGATAACCCTGAGTATGACTGGATAGAGGATCATCCTAGCCATCATGCTGTGAACTCGGGCCTGCTCCACCATGACGCTCTGAGGCACTAAAGCGGCTCTCCTGGATAGCTCTCGTCAATCTGGCCACCTCGCTCTCAAAAGAAGCCTGCCTCGTCTCTATAGCATCCTGCCTCCTGAAGATCTCATCAACCCACGCTGGCCTCTGCACAATCTCATCCACCCATGCTGGCCTCTGCATCATATCATCCATCCAATCCGGTCTACGGTCCCCTGCTGGAACTGCACCCGGGTCTTCTTCAGTAGCAGCAGCATCGGCCTCAGCAGCAGCAGCAGCAGCAGCAGCTCGGGCAGCCTCATCCCTCCTACGCCTCTTTCTGGTGGCAACTGGTCGCAGGCCTGCCTCACGCCTCTGAGCTGAGATATCATTGAACGTCCTGGAGTTCAGCGGCCCGTCCATCAGTGCAATCCGGTCCCCCTGCTCCTCCTCTACGCCAGCCTGCTCGCAGAAATGAGTGATCAAGGCAGGGAAAGGTAGGACTAAGTCGTCAGCTTTTCCCGCACGGATGATTGCTCGCATGATTAGCTTTCCTACATCCAATCCCTCATGATGCTTGATACAGTACAGGAGCTTGGCGAGCTCAAAAACAGTGATGGTGATCTGACTGGAAGGCTTCAAAGAGGACGACAAAAAGATGACCCAGAAGGCCCAATCCAACTCTAGATCATGCTGAAGCAGTTGATGGTCAGCACTGTCCCATGGCCCCTCCACATGTGGCATACGTAGCTCCCTAGCAAGGTCCTCATTGTACCTCGAGAAAATGCTGAGCTTGGGGACCCCGGTATCTAGCTCTCTGTATGGCCTGGTACCGTAATACCTGTTGATGTCCTGAATATTGAACTCTACATCAACCCCCCTCACTTTGACCGGCGTACCCTTCTCAAACTCAGCTGGAACCATGGCGGCGTAGAACTCCCTGACTACCCGTTCATTGATTCGATGCGCGGTGGTCACAAACTGGCGCCAACCCATATCATCAACCTGCTGCGGGATGTTAGACCCAATAAGATTGTTGAGGTCTATACACCGCTCACTCAACAGTGCTCTACCCAAACAATTTTCCATCCTGACGACATAGTCCGGATTCCGGACCCCAACACGTGACCCACTCGAAGAAGCACCCTTGCCTTTAGATTTCTTACTAGTGGCCCGAGGCATGCTTGCACAAACCTGCTGGCACCTGCAAAACAAACGTATATACACAAATCCATGCCAAGCCACACAAAAGCACCACCCTTAGACTAGAGCAAGAAAAATAAGAAAATAATTACAAGAAAATAAGCAAATAATATTATAATAAGCAAATATTAACTATTAAAAGCAATTAGCAAAAACATAATCCGAAAAATATTTACTACATAAACTACACTAAGCAAAAATTAACATAAACAAGGCTAAAATTAACTATAATAAGCAAAAATACTTCTTAAAAAGTAAATAAGCCTTACATAAACCGAAAATCAAAGATGAAATTAACCAAAAATCAAGAAAATTATGCTTCCAAGCAACCAAGCACAAAATTGGCTCACAAAATCACTCTCAATCAACCAAAGACCAAGAGGAACGAAATTAAACCAAGAGCCCACATGCAAACCACCACCAATCACAAAACCCACACCTAAAACATGCCAATCTATCAACAATACACAATCCCACTCAAATAAATCGAAATCTATGCCCTAAATTCAAGAATTTAAGTTTTGTATTCGAAGATTAAGAAGAAATGAAGAAGAAAGGGTGAATTCGAGCAAGAATAATGAAGAGAGGGAGAGGGATTTACCTTGATTTCGCGAGAATGGGGGTGGAGAGCACCTTGGAGAAGAGAAGAAAACGATTTGGGGGAAAATTTAGGGCAATACCTGTTATGACAGCAGCCCTCGTTTTTGTGCAGAAACGCACCATTTTGCGCCCTGTTTTGCGCCCTTGCCCGCAGAATAAGGGCGCAAAACACCCTTTTCTGAATAAAACGCACCGTTTCAATTGGGGATTCTGCGCCCCTTTTTGCGTTTAGGGGCCGCAAAACAAGGGCGCAGAATTGGTCCAGAGGATCCACATCAGTTCTGCGCCCCTCATTTTTGCGGGCATGGGCCGCATAATTCCCCTGAATTCTGATTTTTTTCAATTTTTCACACCATCTTCTCCCAACTCACTCAAATACCTAAAAGTCATCAATACCTGCTTGGAAAAACAAAAACAAACAACTTGGAAGCAACTAAACTTACCCAAAATATAAAAACACAAAGCAAAGCTAAAATGTTCAAACATGCAAAAATAGTAGATAACTATGTACAAAGTGACACTTCCCTTCACTGGCTTGGTTCGTTGAGGAGGATCACTTCCCTACTGTCCTCCGTTTCCTGCTCCCAGTAGAGCTTCAACCGTTGCCCATTCACCTTGAAGCTTTCCTTAGCATCGTTCTCAATCTCTACGGCTCCGTGCGGAAAGACTTTCTTCACAGTAAACGGCCCGGTCCATCTGCTCTTGAGCTTTCCAGGGAATAGTCTTAGCCTTGAGTTGAACAAAAGAACTCTATTTCCAACCCTTAGTTCCTTGTAAGCCAACCTCTTATCATGCCACCTCTTCGTCTTTTCCTTGTAAATTCTGGAGTTCTCATAAGCTTCCAACCTTATTTCTTCCAATTCGCTGAGTTGCAACAACCTTTTCGCTCCGGCTTCCTTCATTTCGAAATTTAAAGCTTTTATCGCCCACCAAGCCTTATGCTCCAACTCAAAAGGAAGATGGCATGCCTTCCCATAGACAAGCCGGAATGGTGACATGCCTATAGGAGTCTTATAAGCGGTGCGATACGCCCATAGAGCATCCTCCAACTTAAGAGCCCAATCTTTTCTCTTGATCCCCACTGTTTTCTCAAGAATTCCCTTAAGCTCTCTGTTTGAAATCTCAACTTGGCCATTAGCTTGCGGATGGTACGGGGTGGTTATCTTGTGCTTTACCCCATACTTCTTTAACAATGCCTCGAATCTTCTGTTGCAAAAATGGGATCCCCCATCACTTACAACGGCTCTCGGTGTCCCAAACCTTGTGAAAATATTTCTCTTCAAGAACTTGGTGACTTCATTAGCTCCACATGTTCGGGTGGGTATGGCTTCCACCCATTTGGACACATAATCTACCGCCACTAGAATATACCTATTTCCACAGGACATTGGAAAAGGACCCATGAAATCCACTCCCCAAACGTCAAAGACCTCGACTTCAAGCATTATGTGCATTGGCATTTCATCCCTTTTTGTTATGTTTCCGGTTCTTTGACACCGGTCACATGCCTCTACATAGCTTCGAGAATCCTTGAATAGGGTTGGCCACCAAAAACCTGACTGGAGGACTTTTCTTGCTGTCCTTGATGCACCGAAATGGCCTCCACACTCCTTGGAGTGGCAATGGCTCAGAATCTCTTCCATTTCGTCATCGGGCACACACCGCCGAATGATCCCATCACTACAAACTCTGAATAACAGTGGTTCATCCCAAAAGTAATGCTTCAACTCTGAAAAGAACTTCTTTCTTTGATGATGATTCAACTCCATTGGCACCACATTGCTCACCAAGAAGTTTACGAAGTCGGCAAACCAAGGAACTTGACTCCTCTCAACCACAAACAACTGCTCATCCGGAAAGTTTTCATTTATGGGCACATCAACCGCTACTCCATCTCTTTCCAATCTTGAGAGGTGGTCGGCAACTAAGTTCTCGGTTCCCTTTTTATCCTTGATCTCTAAATCAAATTCTTGAAGCAATAGAACCCATCTTATCAATCTCGGCTTGGCATCTTTCTTGGCCATCAAGTACTTGATTGCCGAATGATCCGTGTAGACTATCACCTTGGATCCCACTAGATACGATCTGAACTTATCAAATGCAAATACTATGGCTAGCAACTCTTTCTCTGTAGTAGCATAATTGATCTGAGCTTCATTCAAGGTTTGACTAGCGTAATAGATGACATGTAGACGCTTTTCTTTCCGTTGACCCAATACGGCGCCCACCGCATAGTCACTTGCGTCACACATAAGTTCAAATGGCAAATTCCAATCCGGAGTGGAAATGATCGGAGCCGAGGTTAACTCCTTCTTCAACAACTCAAAAGCTCTCAAACACTCCTCATCAAACACAAAAGGCACATCTTTCATGAGTAAGGAGCAAAGTGGCTTCGTGATCTTGGAAAAATCTTTGATGAACCTTCTGTAGAAACCCGCATGCCCCAAAAAGCTTCGAATTCCCCTTACCGAAAGTGGTGGAGGAAGCTTCTCAATTACTTCAATCTTGGCCTTGTCAACCTCAATCCCCTTTTCTGAAATCTTATGGCCTAGCACAATGCCTTCCTTTACCATAAAATGACATTTTTCCCAATTCAAAACCAAGTTTGTATCTTCACATCTTTGAAGAACCAAACCCAAATTGTGAAGGCACCCGTCAAATGAGGACCCAAAAACTGAGAAGTCATCCATAAACACCTCAATGAACTTCTCGACCATATCGGAGAAAATGGCCATCATACACCGTTGAAAGGTTGCCGGAGCATTACACAAACCAAAAGGCATCCTCCTATAAGCAAAAGTCCCATAGGGACATGTGAAAGTAGTCTTCTCTTGGTCCTCCGGATCTATAGCAATCTGATTATAACCCGAATATCCATCTAGGAAGCAGTAGTAGTTATGACCGGCTAGGCGCTCCAACATTTGGTCAATGAATGGCAATGGAAAGTGGTCCTTCCTTGTGGCGGCATTGAGCTTCCTATAATCTATACAAACTCTCCAACCGGTCACCGTTCTTGTTGGAATGAGCTCATTGTTTTCATTTGGGACCACGGTTATCCCACCTTTCTTTGGCACACATTGCACCGGGCTCACCCATGAGCTATCCGAAATTGGGTAAATAATACCCGCATCAAGCAACTTTAGAATCTCCGCTCTTACTACTTCCTTCATGTTCGGGTTTAGTCTTCTTTGGTGTTCAATTGATGGCTTGAAATCATCCTCCATAAGTATCTTATGCATACATATTGATTGGCTTAAACCTTTGATGTCGGAAATGGTCCATCCAATCGCCCTTATGTGCTTTCTCAAGACTCTCACTAACTTCTCTTCCTCAAGCTTGGACAAGGATGATGAAATTATGACCGGGAGGGATGATGCCTCTCCAAGAAATGCATATCGCAAATTTGAAGGCAATTGCTTCAACTCTAGAACGGGAGGCTTCTCCACGGATGGTGGAAGTCTTGGTTTTCCCACACCTAACTCTTCAAAGTGCCATCTTTTTCTAAAGTTCGTCAATGGAAAGGTGTCCAAGTACAAAGCATGCTTGGCCACTTCACTATCTTCGTCTTCTTTGGTTGCACTCTCTCTAATGCACACTTGCAAGGGGTCTTTTGGAATTGTCTTTTTGAAGAAATCTTTCACTAGAGGCTCAATTACCTCCAATCTCATGCAATTCTCAATATCCACCGGTTTCTTCATGGCCTTGTACATGTGAAAGACTACTTGATCATCACCAACTCTCAAAGTCATTTTGTCTTCCCTCACATCTATTAGTGCCCCTGCTGTCTTCAAAAATGGCCTCCCCAAAAGGAGTGGAATCTCCACATCTTCCTCCATTTCAAGGATTACAAAGTCAACCGGAAAATATAGATTCTCCACCTTTACTAGCACATCCTCCATCACTCCTCTTGGATACTTGATGGATCTATCCGCAAGTTGGAGGGTAACATTTGTGGGCTTCACCTCTCCCACACCAAGTTTCTCAAATACCGAGAAAGGCATCAAGTTGATGCTAGCTCCCGAATCAATAAGTGCTCTACTAAAGTTGGAAGTACCAATGGCGCAAGGGATAGTAAACTTGCCCGGATCTTTTAGCTTGGGAGGAAGCTTGTTCTGCAAGATTGCACTACACTCTTCCGTTAGAGCCACCGTTTCAAACTCCTCTAGCTTCCTTTTGTTTGATAGAAGCTCCTTTAAGAACTTCACATAGGTGGGCATTTGAGCTAGAGCCTCTGCAAACGGAATGTTGATGTGTAGTTTCTTGAACACTTCTAAGAACTTGGCAAAACTTTGAGCCTCCTTGTACTTCTTCAATCTTTGCGGATATGGAATTGGTGGAACAAAAGCTTTGACTTGTGGAGGTGGTGGTCTATCACTTGATGGTAGGGGTTGTGCACTAGCTTGCTCATCTTCCCCAACAACTTCTTCTTCAACCTTCTTCTTCTCAACTCTCTCTTCCTCATCAACTTTCTCATCAATGTCAACTTCAAGGTCAACTTCCTCCTCAACTACAACTCCTTCTCTCACTCCAAAACCTTTAGGTAGCTCAACCTCTTTTCCGCTCCTCAAAGCAATAGCTTTACATTGCTCCTTTGGGTTTATGATTGTGTCACTAGGTAAGGTCCCTTGTTGTCTTGCTTGGGCACTTCTTGCTAGTTGACCCACTTGTACTTCAAGGTTTTGTATGGCGGCTTGGGAGTGTTGAGCTAGTTGGTCTATTTTGTTGTCAAGCTTCTTTAGGGCCGCATCTTGGACTTCCATACGGGTGTCCATTCTCCCCATGTAAGTAGAGAACATTTCCTCTAGAGATGGTTTCTTTTCGGCTTGGTTGTTGACAAATTGGTTTTGAAAGCCCGGATTTTGGCGGTTATAGGCTTGAGGTTGTTGTGGAGCTTGGAAACCGGGAGGTCGTCTTTGGTTGAGGGGTTGAGGTGGTTGAGGTGGTTGGAGGGTATTTGTGTTATCTTTCCAAGAGAATGCGGGGTTTTGTCTCCATGCCAGGTTATATGTGTTGGAGAATGGGTTGTTTTGAGGGTTTTGGTTAGGATAATTTCTGTTGTAGTTCACAAATGCCACTTGGTCATTGGATGTGGGATTTGCAAGATCACACTCTAGGCTTTCATGAGGTCCACAACACAACTCACAACATGCAACACTAGCTTGACTTGATGAAGCTCCCATTCTACTCACATGCTTGGTCAAGGCTTCCACTTGGGCTTTCAATGCGGTAACATCACTCACTTCAATCATCCCCGGGGCTTTCTTTATTTGCCTATCATTCCCCCAATGACTATTTGTGGAAGAAAGCTCTTCCAAAATGCTCCAAGCTGCCTCTTCCGACTTCTTCATGAGAGAACCACCGGCTGCCGCATCTATCAATGTTCTTGTGGCGTTACTGATGCCGGTATAGAATGACTCTACAAGTTGCCACCTTGCTAGTCCATGGTGAGGGCATTTCCTCACAAGCTCCTTGAACCTTTCCCATCCATCGTAAAGGCTCTCATTCTCATATTGGGCAAAGTTTGTAATCTCATTTCTGAGGCGAGCCGCTCTCCCAGGTGGAAAGTACTTGTTGAGAAACTCTTGGGCTAGTTGCTCAAAGGTGATTATGGAGTTTGGAGGTAGTCTCTGAAGCCACCCCCTAGCATCGCCTATTAAGGAGAACGGGAACAACTTCAACTTGATAAAGTTATCTGAAACTCCATTGAATCGAAATGTGTCACAAATGTCATTGAAACTCTGTAGGTGGACATTTGGATCTTCATGAGCTGCGCCTGAAAACTGCACTGTGGCGGCTATCATTGAAATCAAACCCGGCTTGATCTCATAATTGTTTGCATTTGCTGTAGGTCTTTGGATGGAGGATAGATTGATGTCCACCCTTGGCATAAAGTAGTCTTGTAAGACCCTCTCAGCCGCCATATTGGCACCGTCACCAACCGGATTTGGATTTTGAACGGGATTTGGAACCGGAGCTGGATTTAGAATGGGATTTTGATCTCCCATAGCTGTCGCCCTAGCTCTTCTTCGATTCCGGCGATTCCTCCTTGCGGTACCTTCAATATCCGGATCGAACTGTAGGTCCTGTGAACTGTTACTCCTTGTACGTTGGTGCATACAAGAGCAACCTGCCTGAAAATACACACAAAAGGAAACGAAAGTAACAAGTCCAAACTAGTTAAAACCAACTAATACCAATATCAATTTTCCGCTTAGTCCCCGGCAGCGGCGCCAAAAATTGATCGGTCCAAACTCACACGGTAAAGACTCTATCAAGTGTACGAGGTCGGGGTGTAATATAATGACCGAGTAGGGATCGTTCCCACGAGGACTAAGGATTGATTACCGGCTTTTATCAGCTTATATACTATTTGGACAATTGAAAATGATAGTTTTTAACATCTAACAATATAAAGATTAAATCTAAAGCAATTAAAACACTAACCACAACTAAAGTGAATGTGATGATATGAGAAAAGTGTGCTAGAACATGAATCCACCTAACCCTTCAATTAACTCTTGACTCACTTAATCCCTCATTTGTGCAAGTATAGATTATAGGTTCGTATTCCCTTAAATCAATCTCTAATCTCTCTCGATGTCTTAGAGATTGTATCCAAACATACAAAATATGGATGAACTCATTAAGAATGGTGGAACACATACATGAACCCTATATGCTAGCCTAGTGTATCTCTCACTTTCTAGTCATATATAGTGAATGGTTTGTTTATCTAGTGATCATTCAACAAGATGGCCAATCAAGACAAAAGCATTAAGCATACAAAACATTCATATAACTACACAAACACTTGTAGAGAAACTAAGGAATCATTAACAATAGATTAAGGGTTTGGTTTCATCATTGTTCTAGCACAAGAGTATTTAGCTCATATTACACATAGAAACCATACAAAGTCTCAAATAAATACAGATCATAACAATTACAAGAAGATAAAAGGTAGAGTTTAAGAGATAAACTAAGATGATGATCTCCTTCTTGTAATGCTTGATCTCCAATGGCTTCCTTCTCCAAGAATCACTCCTCCAAGCTCAAAGGTTGATGAAGAACCACCAAAATAGAGAGAAAAGGGAAGGTTTTCTGCAGAGAGAGGTGTTGTGGTCGTGTGTTCTGCTGGAAAGAAGAAGAATGCTTTTCCAAGGTCTTTCTCTCCCCTCTCTTAATGACAACAAACACCATCATGCTTCATAATTGAAGAGGGCCCACCAAGGATTCCTCATCATTACCTCCCTATTTTCTGCCAAGGCAATGGTCAGAGACAAGATCCTGGATTGCTGAAAGTTGGGGGCCCAAGGACCTGAAATTGGGCAACTGAAGTTGACAGCATCGGGAGAAAAATGCGCCCTGTTTTGCGCCCTGTTCTGCGCCCTTGGGAGCATAATTCCAAAAATTGTTCCTATTGGAAACCAAAATGCGCCCTGTTCTGCGGCCAAGGGCGCAGAATCAGGGGCGCAGAATTTGTGACAAAAATGGGACCTTCTGGTCCCTTTTCTGCGGCCCCTAACCGCAAAACCACTAAGGGCGCAGAACCAACTTCCAGAAATTGCACATTTGCCCCAGAATTCCTGAATCTTTGCACAAAAGCCCCTCTTCTGGAAGGAATCCTGAAACGCTTATTAAATCCGTTAAAAACACGGTTTTACCCGGGATTTGAGCATAAAAGATACAAATAAGGGGGCTACACTTCGTGTAGAAATAAGAGTTATCAGTAACTTCTTCGGAAATGCCCGTGCAAGTTTGTCTAACACGAAAAGATTGAACATTTTCAAGTTACTAATATCTCCCCCCAACTCATCACCTAAATATTTTACACTTCTAAGATCTAAAGAATATCTTTATACAGGTCAGTTTCATATAATTTATTTCCAGACGATAAAGTTGAAGATCTTGTGCACGAGTGGCGTTGACAGTATAAATGTAGAATTAATAGCTGTGATCATGTAAATCCTACATAGAATTTGTTGTCATATGCTCATGATTGTCTGGTAAAACTACCTAAAGCTATTGAAATTATCCAGGAGAAGGAAAAGTTAGGAATTTTATCTATGTTTGAGTTGCAATTGCATACTCTTTGGAAATCTAATTTAGTGCCTGAGAAGTTCTTAAATGTTTCAATCAAAAAGGAAAAGATGATGAAAAATGAGAAGACAAGTTGATTTGTCCATAAAAGAGTACTGATTTACAATCAACAATTGATATGTACAAGTATTTTTCAATCATTTACAAAGATGTACACCAAAATCGTAAACCACTGTCATATATCTTCCAAACTAGTGGTTGAGGATGTTGAGAAGGGTCACTCTGGTTTTGATCAAACGCCTTAGAAGACATTCGAGTCACTGAGCTAGCTACACTCTGGTCTTGTAGTGTATCACAACCCCCGGATCACTGAGCTAGCTATGCCTGCAAAGACAGAAAAATCAAAATAAATTTCAACAAGCACCTTTATCACATAACATATAATTTATATGCATCACTTTTGTCATATATAGCACACACACTACCATGTCTTCATTGATCAAAATGATATGGTGGAATGGGATCAATACATGAAGCGTTACTCCGGTAGATACTACCGGAGATCATGCATATCTGCCCTGCACATTTGGTACAATGATCAACTCTGCAAGGACATGGGATGGAACCCCAAGAGAAAGAAAGGATTCTTTGCCGAACTGTTTGAGCCTCATGGACCATTAGATTATGGATCGTTCTTCTGTCGATGGGAATGGAACTTGAACTGGTTTCGAAATAATGTTACCAGAAAGCACTTTTCCAGAAAGTGTTTTCTCTTTTGTTTTGCTATAGATGAAATATATATTTGAATCATATACCCAAAACAATCATAAAATGTAAAATCTAGAGACCTACCAACATATACAATCAGAATTGAAAGCATATGATCTTCAAACACCATAATGAAGGCCATCAAAAATAAAAGCTAGTGCATTAATAGGTTGCTAGCACTGACAAACTGTGAGAAAGTTAGATGATTGTGAAGCTTAATCTATAAGCTGTTTGATAAAAGTTCTCTGAGGAACTTCAAGAAAACAAGAAATAAAGAAGAACTCCATTGAAGAAGATTTTCAAAGAGAGAATATTATTGATAGTCTGTTGAATGAATGTTTTCAATTACAGAGAACACACCTTTTACATGATACGAAAATATCTAAACTTCTAACCATAGAATTTCCAACTAACTGCTGACTAGGATATCTGTATCCTCTGCTTTTGTATAATGACGTGGTACTGCTAATCTTGTATTAGCATTACCATCTGCTGCAAGCTTATCAGCCTTAGCATAAGCTATATGCTTATCATTCCCCCGCAAACTGAACTGGGGAGATTCAACCAGATGAAGTTTGGAACATAGAAGACGAAAACGATCACGAGAAAATCCCTTCGTGAATATATCAGCGGTTTGATGTTCTGTGGGAACATACCAAGTGTCTATCTCTCCTGTCAACACCTTCTTCCTAATAAAATGTGTATCAATGTCAATGTGTTTGGTGCGTTGATGGAACACTGGATTCTGAGAAAGAGAGTTAGCTCCAATATTGTCACACCAAACAATTGGACAGTGAGTGATAGGAATTCGAAGCTCTGTTAAGAGAGACCGAAGCCACAACACATCAGTTGTCACCTGAGCCAAGGAGCGGTACTCTGCCTCAGTACTGGAACGCGCAATAACCCGCTGTTTGCGAGAGCTCCAAGAGACAAGATTCCTGCCAAGGAAGACACAATTACCACTAGTAGATCGACGATCATCAACCCAGCTGGCCCAATCCGCATCAGCAAAAGCTTCAAGAGCAAGAGCTGAAGATGGATGAAAATGCAGACCAAGATGCTGAGTGCCATTCAAATAGCGAAGTACCCGCTTGCAAGCCTGCCAATGAACTAACGTAGGTGCCATTAAGAACTGGCTCAACTTGTTGACGATGAAGGAAATATCAGGCCTCGTGTTTGTGAGATACTGAAGAGCTTCGATAGTGCTGCGATAGAGTGTAGGATCATGAAATGGAATGCCATCAGACAGGGAGAGTTTGGTGCCAGCTGAGAGAGGCGTGTCACATGCATTAGCAGCTGACATGTTCGTTCGCTGGAGAAGGTCACCAATGTATTTTGCCTGTGTAAGATACAGACCAGAAGGATTCCTAAAAGCCTCAAAACCCAGAAAATAGCTCACTTGACCAAGAGTCTTCAAGGCAAAGGACTGATGAAGTGTAGAGATCAGCTCCTGAATAAGACTTGGACTGTCACCAGTAATTAAAATATCATCAACATACACAAGAATAAATAACTTTGTTGAACCAGTGAATTTGAAGAACAAAGAAGTATCAGAAATTGAATTGGTGAATCCCGAAGACAATAGAGCACTTCGCAGCTTGTGGAACCAACTTCTTGGAGCCTGCTTGAGTCCATACAGAGACTTATGCAGCCGACAAACATGAGATGGATGTTTCTCATCAATAAAGCCCTTCGGTTGGGCCATAAACACCACCTCCTACAAGTCTCCATTAAGAAATGCGTTGTTAATATCAAGTTGCTCTATCAACCAGCCACGAGAGATAATAATGGAGAAGATAACATGAATGGTGGATGCCTTAACAACTGGGCTGAAGGTGTCCACAAAGTCTAAACCAGGCGTTTGGTGGAAACCTTTCGCAACCAATCTCGCTTTGTGTTTCAAAAGGCTGCCATCTTGACGAAACTTTGTTCAAAAAACCCATTTGCAGCCAACAACATTCATGTGAGACTGAAATGGAACCAGTGACCATGTTTTATTGGACATTAAGGTAGCAAACTCCTCTTTCATTGCCTGAATCCATTTCGAATGCTGAAGAGCCTGCTTAGCTGTGGTAGGATCAGAATCTGCTAGAGAGCAATTTGTTTGAAAAATCTTAGGTTTGAATATCCCATTTCTTGACTGTGTAATCATGGGATGAGAAGAGGTAATGGGTAATTGAACTTGAGTAGAGATTGAAGGTAATGTAGGAGCCGAAATTATAGGTGAGACAGAGGTGGAGGTACAGCCATCAGGAGGAGAAGAGCTGAAGGTAGACTGATTTGGATGAAAAGCTGACACTATAGGTGCTTGATGAGAGGAAACTGAATGTGGAAACAAGGCACGTGAAGAGTGCACCAGTTGAGGAGAAACTGTGACAGAACTTGGAGGCAGCCATGTAGCAGAATTGCCTCTTTGAGCAATAGAGTTTCTGATATGATGTAAAGTGCTATGGACCGAAGCCAAAGGAATGCTTTGAGAGGAAAAAGACACAAAATTGGGAGGATGAGCTGGAAATAAGGTAGTATAGGGAAACTCTAGCTCATTAAACTCTACATGTCTAGAAACATACAATTTACCAGAGGGATGTAAACAAAGATATCCCTTATGTAAAGGACTATAACCAACAAACAGACATTTAGTGGTGTGGAAATCGAATTTATGTTTGGAGTAGTTCTTCAAGAAAGGAAAACAACTGCAGCCAAACACCTTGAAGAAATTATAATTTGGCCTCTTTTTGAACAGTTTTTCAAATGGGGAGATAAACCTAAAGATTGCAAGTGGCATATTATTAATAAGAAAGGTAGCAACACTAAAGGCTTCATACCAAAATTTCAGTGGCATGTTGGCATGTGCTAGGAGAGTCAATCTCGTCTCCACAATATGGCTATGCTTTCTTTCCGCAACCCCGTTTTGTTGATGGGTATGTGGACAAGAAAACCGGACCTTAATGCCTTGAGAGGACAGATGAGAGGCAAAAGCAACATACTCCCCTCCCATGTCACTGTGGAAACTCTTGATCTTTCTGTCAAAAAGCAACTCAGCTTGCTTTTGAAACTTGATGAATGTACCAAGAGCTTCAGATTTCAGCCGTAAGGGAAATATCCAAGAAAAACGAGTAAAAGCATCGATGAATGAAATGTAATAACGATAACCTTCCATAGAAAGCATGGGAGCTGGCCCCAAAATGTCTGAATATATCAGTTCAAGAGGTGTTGAAGATGTTATTTCAACTCTCGTAAATGGAAGTCTATGAAGTTTCCCAAGTTTACATGAGTCACAAAAACCTGGAGCATGAAAGCTGCTACGAAAATGAGTTTTGTTCAACATTTTTTGCAGAATTAAAGGGGCCAGGTGACCCAACTTTGCATGCCAAACATTGGCACTCACAGCAGCCAATGCAAGCATATTGACTGGCTATGACTTGGATTCTAACATCTTTCCAAGGCTTGGTTTATTGCTACCAGAAAAACAGCTTGAAAAGGCACTTGTTCCTTCCACATTTCCAAGGTTGAAGTCTCCATGATGAACTTCATGTGATCCAACCAGCTTTAGAGAGTACAGCCCATCTCTAAGCACTCCTCAAAGCAAAGGTTTCTTCGTTTTAAGGTCCTTCACAACACAATGATCACCATAAAATTCAGCAAATGCCTTGTTGTCAATCGTGAATTTAGAAATACTAAGTAGGTTCTTGGTAATTTATGGAACATGTAAGATGTCTTTGAGGTGCAGTTTTGTATATGGTGTCGTGTGGGATTGAACAAGAGTATCACCAACATGTAAGATAGATAACTGTTGTCCATTACCAACAATTAGTCTCTCGTTACCTCTATAATTGGAGCGTAGAGAAATGTTGCTCAAGTCTGAGGTAATATGATTGGTGGCACCGCTGTCCAGGTACCAAGAAGGATCGTTGACAGATTCTGGTGTTGCAAGAAATGCTGATGTCTTATGGTAATTTGCCTGAGGTTCCCCAGGAAATGTGCTAACACTTCCTTGAGACAATGAACCTTGATTTGGATGATAATTGAAACCTGGTGAGTAACCATTATAATTCTGCTGAGAAGGACTAGAACTTGGCTGCTGATACTGGTATTGATTATAAAGAGCATGAGCATTGTGAGGATTATGAGTGTTTTAATTGTTGGATAGCTGCTGAGCCCCCTGGAAACCTTGATCAAATCTGTGATAACACTTAAGAGCTCCATGACCAGGTTTGTTACAAACTTGGCAATGAATGCGTCCTCGTCCACCAAATCGACCATTTCTTCCTCTGCCACGATAGCTACTTCCTCTGTTATCTCTTTGACCTCTCCTTTCCTGTGAATAATTCGAAGCATATTGTGCTGAGACTTGTCCAACTTCAACTTGAGTTGAAGAATCAAGATGTTCCAGGCGCTGTTCATGCATCATCATCAAGAAATGTGTATCTTCAAGTGATATAAATCTTTGTTGTGCAGAAATGACCACAACTATAGCATCAAAGTCATGACCAACACCATTAATCAAAGTGAGCACAAGATCACGATCTCTTATCTCTTCTCCTGTTGCCATTAATGCATCTCCAATGTTTTTGATTTTAAGAACAAAATCACTCACTGAATCTGATCCTTTCTTAACATTCTATAGTTGATTCTTTAGTTGAGCAATCTTAACAACCGATTGCTGTGAATATATCCTCTCTAAACGATTCCACATTTCGAATGAGGTTTGACATCCGATTACTTGACCTATAACATTTTCACTTATGGTAGAATAAATCCAACTCATAAGTAGTTTATCAATACGTTTCCAAACCGAAAATTCTCTGCTATGTTTCTTTTCTACAACTTTTTCACCAAGACTATTTATAACTTCTATATTGACAAACATATTGACTGGTTGGTTCATACCACAAATGTATTCTTCTAGATCTAGAGCTTGGATTGATGACATTACCTAGGCCTTCCAGTAGATGTAGTTCGATTTGCCAAGTTTGATTGGCAGATTGTAGTTCAAGCTCTTAGTAAGAGACGAAAACTCTATCGGTTCTGCAATTGCTTGAGAGATCTGACTTTGTTGACAGATCGGAGATTGAGGATCTTGATGAGTTGTGCCTGCTGCTTCATGTAGGTTCTGATGATTACCAGAAACTGGAGATTGTTGTTGTGAAGAATTAGCCATGACGTTAGTCGATAGGCTCTGATACCACGTGAAGCTTAATCTATAAGCTGTTTGATAAAAGTTCTCTGAGGAACTTAGAGAAAACAAGAAATAAAGAAGAACTCCATTGAAGAAGATTTTCAGAGAGAGAATATTATTGATAGTCTGTTGAATGAATGTTTTCAATTACAGAGAACACATCTTTTACATGATACGAAAATATCTAAACTTCTAACCACAGAATTTCCAACTAACTGCTGACTAGGATATCTGTATCCTCTGTTTTTGTATAATGACGTGGTACTGCTAATCTTGTATTAGCATTACCATCTGCTGCAAGCTTATCAGCCTTAGCATAAGCTATATGCTTATCAATGATATCATTAAACAACTCATATATGCATTAGCATCCACATTATATAAAGCCAAGCTTGAAGGAAACAGAAGTTGGAATTAAAAAAATTTTAAAAAAAAAAAATAAGTGAAGGAAAACTCTTTTCAATGCAATGGACAATGGTCAATCTGCTGAAGTAGTTTACTTTTTGTTTATTACGTCAAAAGCTGCATGTAGAATATATAATGGAAGAAAAAGATAATAAAAGAAAACATATAATGGATGATAATGTAGAATCATCCATCCGTGAATTCCTAAACTAGCAATAATTGGATTCTCGGAAAGTCTTTCAAACTTATACACATCAGAAATGGGATGCATGTGGCTAGCAGAGCTTCTTGATGCACTTTCAAACTACCTAGAGTAAAGCAAATGGAAAATGATACGATGGAATGGGACCGATACATGAAGAGGTACTCCGGCAAGTACTACAGGAGATCATGCATAGGTGCTCTGCATATTTGGTACAATGATCAACTGTGCAATGACATGGGATGGAATCCAAAGAGAAAGAAAGGATTCTTCGCTGAACTTTTCGAGTCTTATGGACTATTGGATTGTGTCCTCCTTCAACAACGAATTAGCCATTTCAATTTCGGTACTTTCGACTTGTTATCAATACAATGCCAATAAGTTGTATGCTTACAACATTAGATGTTTGTGTCAAAGCTACAGGTAGAATAACAGAAGGAAGGAAAAACAATAAAGATTGCTTTTGCTATAAAGTCTGCAGAAATTGATGGAACATATTCTAAAAGTGAAAGAATTTGTTGATCTTCAGCAATAACTCCACAAAATTTGATTGGATGCTGACGTGTTCAGTCATACATGTGGGTTTACATTACGTGCCTTGACATGTCATCACCCAATTGCTGATGTCCGGGTACTTCAGCACCCCGCATGCTGACATGCCAGAACATGTCAGCAAAATCCCTTGACGTGCCCACACACATCAGCATTTGATTGGATCGAGATTTCAAACAAGGAAAAAAAAAAAAAAAAAAACATTCTCAAGTCATCAATCAGTAAAAAGGTGTTCCAGCAATCAGTTTGGAGATCTCTAAGGACAAAGACATGGAAGGTGTTTTATAAAAGTAAAAACTCTCAAGTCATCAATCAGTAAAAAGGTGTTCCAGCAATCAGCAATTGTTCCTCCTCTTTGTCAAACAAACTTATTTCACAGACAACCATTCAAGCACTTACAAAAGTTGAAGCTTTTTGATGTAGCGGAAGCTCTTTCGAGAAAAACCTGCAAGAAACAAATTGAAAACAACCTACTAACGTTCCGTTGATTCGCGCACGAATACTGGAATATTAGACTTCAAATACGATAATCGACTTCGCGCACAAAGGATAATGTAAATGGATAGTTGAGAAACATCTCTGAATTTTATTAATTCAAAGCTACCTTTCAAACCCTAATACAATCTACTTAAATAGAATTGCAAAACTTGACTAACAAGAAAATCCTAAACAAAAGGGAAAGAATCCTAAATGGAAAAGAAATCAAATCTCCTAAAAATCAAAAGAATCCAAAAACATTAAAAACCTATCTAGAAAAGGAAATTGGATTTGATTTAAAAAATCAAATCATAAAATAATTAATAACCTAATTACATATAAACTAAAAGGAAATAAAATAAACGTACGGAATCATGACAACAATTAAAAACCATAAAACTCGAAACAGCTGTCTTGGCGCGCCTGAAACTTAATGGCCGAATTCGGATATGTTGCAGCCCGTTATAGAAGATGGAGTCTTCATAACATTTGTAGGGCTCGTCTTGGGCTTTCCGGAAACATATTATAATAGACGATCCGACCTCATATGCTCTCTGTAGAGGTCCACGAAAATCAGCCCTGATCATCTCGTCCAGCTCACAGCGTCCAGCTCAAGTCTTCGCACAATAATCTAGATGGCCGAAATTGGATATTCTGCAGCCCTTTATAGAAGACGGAGTCTTCATAACATTTGTAGGGCTCGTCTTGGGCTTTCCAAAAACATATTATAATGTTGATTTTGAGTTCGTTTGCCCTCTGAAAAGACCCCCGAAATTTGACCATTCTGACCATTTTAACCATTCCGACCAAGCCGAGTCTTTGCTTCCTTCTTTCCGCACCCTTTGACTTCGAGTCGATTCCTCCACTCAATGAAATCCAAACCTTTGTTTGCCGTATCGTCTTTGACGGCTGCATCATTCTCTCCAGGTTGGAGAAAATTCGTCCTCGAATTTTGGAAAGGTAAACTGAACACATCAACCTATACGGTGTCAGATACTTTTCGGTCTTGATTCCCAATTTGCTAACCACGTCAGCAGACACAATGTTTTCGCAACTTCCTCCATCAACAATAAATCGGCAAACCTTGCCAAGTATGGTACAAGTCGGATGAAACACATTGTTCCGAAGCCAATCATTCCCATCAACACGTGGAGACGAACACACATGCCTCATTACTATGGCTGTCCCTTGTTCAGCAGCTGTGTTGTCTTCGCTCAAAGCCTCCTCCTTGTCACATTTTGCTACTGCCGGCCATTCCACTTCAGCTATTTCTGGTCCGAATGTTGGATATGGCTCGTATTTCCAATGGTTACCAAACATGATTTACCAATGCGGAGACTTCCTGGAGACGTGAGAGCGTTTGGGAGTATGAGGTTATGTTTGAGGGAGGCTTGGAAAAGACATGAAGAGAAGCGACGGACAGCTCAAACCGCTGCCGCGCAGCTGCCATTTTGGCAGCGGTACCGGCAGCGGTCCGGAAGCTGTGAGGCAGCTGTCCGGCAGCTGTTTACAGTGGTCTGACACAATTTAGGCAGCGGTAGTGGCAGCTATGCGGCAGCTGTGCGGCAGCTGTTCGGCAGCTGTCCGGCAGCTGTCCGCAGCAGTTTGACACCGCTGCTATTTTCAGCAGCGCATCAACAGCGGTTCCAATTCCAGTGTTTCACGCTGTGGAAAGCGCTGTGGCTTTCACAGCGGTCCGACAGCGGTTCGACAAGGTTTGGCACGTGGATCACGGTCTTCTGAGTGGTCAAGTTCAACACGGTTTAGGAAGCAGGTGGCCAACTGCAACTTGAGTCGTAGTTAATCACAAGCACGCGTTGAATCAGGAAATATTCATGGAAGAGGAAATATGTTGCTTCTAGAGTTCGAATGGGAAAAGGATTTCTCCTTGAAGTAAAGACTTGTCATAAATAGGAAATAGTATTTATGTGGAACAAGTAAATCTTGTATGACTAGGAGATAGATTTCCTTGTTAGTTTAAACTCCCTGTAATACATATAAATAGACCATAATAACTAGGTTATTAGTGGTGGAGCAAAATAGAAAATACTAGAGAGATCTCAAAGTGAGCATTGGGTGTAATTGGGTTTGGGGTATTATTTAGAGAGAGATCCTGAGTGTGTGGTTGTAACAATTTACTACATATTGGAACTTTCTCTTGTCGTCCTGACAGCCGTGGTTTTTTCCCTGATTTGGGTTTCCACGTAAATTCTTGTGTTGTGTGTGCTTGGATTTGATTAATTCTCTTCATCTATCTTTTCTTTGTTATTGTTGTTTGTTTGTGTTCTATCCGGCAACGCTTCCGCGCATATAGTGAAAGGTTTGTTCGCTAACACCGAACTCTTCATTAATTGTTACGGAAGCGGGTCGTAACAACGGGCCAACATCGCTTTCCACCCAATCTTCGTTGGCTGTCTCATCTTCGTCAAATTGCACAACATCGCCTTCCACCCAATCTTCGTTGGCTGTCTCATCTTCTTCAAATTGCAGCTCTTCACCAACTTCCACATTTTCTTCTTGGACTTCCTCCTCTTCATCAAATTTTGGTTCAGCTCCAATGTTATCCACTAATTCTTCTTGGACTACCTCTTCTTCATCAAAAATGGGTTCAACTCCAATGTTTGCACCTCCATCATCTTCATTAAATCGCGGTTCAACTCCAACGTCTGTGCCTCCATCCTCACCCTCGTCAAACTGCAGCTCGTCCCCTACTTCAACTTCTCCTTCTTCTTCTTCCGTTTCGGCGATCAGTACTCTCTTGCCCAATTTCTTGACCCCTGATTGTCTATGACCGACCTCACCAAAATTGAAGCACTTCATCCCACCTGAAGTCCTAGGCTGCTGGTTTGGATTGGCGGGTGTTCGCTGCAGGCCTCCGCTACTGCCGGATAATGCTTGGCTGCTTGCGTTGCCACTGCTTCCCACTGTCCTTCTCGCCATGCTGGTGCTACCACCTGACAGCAGTCCACCTCCACCTCGTTGTGTGACTGTCTTTTCTATTGTCCGCCAACCTTGATGCAAATTTGGCAACTTTTGATACCTTAATTTCTGAAAATTATGGGGCAAAAATTCAGCGCACAATTTCTGAGTCATCTTCTCCCAATCCGTGATTTTTGATTTTCTCATTCGAGTTCGTGAGAGCTTGAGTTGTTGCCACCACGCGGCTGCCCATCCCCGAAGCCGAGTTGCCACCAAGGCTACCCTTGCATTCATTGGCACGTTTTTAAACTCCAAGATCTCCTCCACGACTCTGAGCCAATCGAGGAATTCTTTGGGCATAAGGTCACCCTGAAATTCTGGAATATCTGTCCGCATACCCAACTCCCACCGTTGGCTATTTTCACGCGCTCGAGCTCTTCGATGCGGCTGCGGAACCAAGTCTTCCTCGCTGCTCTCCTCATTACTCCCTTCCTTGTCTCCATTCGAACTTGAGTCTAGGGGACGGAAGGTATTTTGGTTGGCCATTAACATAGCGATTTGCTTAGTTAATTGCGAAACCCGTTGCCCCAATCGTGCCATGCGATCACGTTCGATGGCTTCTTCTACGGGAAACTGGTTAGTTTGTCGTCTCTTCGGTGGCATGTTGATGTCCCGAACGAACACGGCTTTGATACCAAACTGATGTAGCGGAAGCTCTTTCGAGAAAAACCTGCAATAAACAAATTGAAAACAACCTACTAACGTTTCGTTGATTCGCGCACGAATACCGGAATATTAGGCTTCAAATACGATAATCGACTTCGCGCACGAAGGATAATGTAAATGGATAGTTGAGAAACATCTATGAATTTTATTAATCAAAAGCTACCTTTCAAACCCTAATACAATCTACTTAAATAGAATTGCAAAACTTGACTAACAAGAAAATCCTAAACAAAAGGGAAAGAATCCTAAATGGAAAAGAAATCAAATCTCCTAAAAATCAAAAGAATCCAAAAACATTAAAAACCTATCTAGAAAAGGAAATTGGATTTGATTTAAAAAATCAAATCATAAAATAATTAATAACCTAATTACATATAAACTAAAAGGAAATAAAATAAACGTACGGAATCATGACAACAATTAAAAACCATAAAACTCGAAACAGCTGTCTTGGCGCGCCTGAAACTTAATGGCCGAATTCGGATATGTTGCAGCCCGTTATAGAAGATGGAGTCTTCATAACATTTGTAGGGCTCGTCTTGGGCTTTCCGGAAACATATTATAATAGACGATCCGACCTCATATGCTCTCTGTAGAGGTCCACGAAAATCAGCCCTGATCATCTCGTCCAGCTCACAGCGTCCAGCTCAAGTCTTCGCGCAATAATCTAGATGGCCGAAATTGGATATTCTGCAGCCCTTTATAGAAGACGGAGTCTTCATAACATTTGTAGGGCTCGTCTTGGGCTTTCCGAAAACATATTATAATGTTGATTTTGAGTTCGTTTGCCCTCTGAAAAGACCCCCGAAATTTGACCATTCTGACCATTTTAACCATTCCGACCAAGCCGAGTCTTTGCTTCCTTCTTTCCGCACCCTTTGACTTCGAGTCGATTCCTCCACTCAATGAAATCCAAACCTTTGTTTGCCGTATCGTCTTTGACGGCTGCATCACTTTTGTTCTCAAGATTGATGACTTGAAAAATATGTACAATGAAAAAGCTAAAATTCCACAATCATGGTTTCGTAAAATAAGAAACAGGATTCCTAGAAGGAACGCACAATCGTCTAACCAGGAACAAACACCACCACCAGGAGATCAATTGACTGGTCCAGAAATTGTTGTTTAAGGAAACTAACTCTCCTGTGACAAACAAAGATAGTTCTCGTATGATCATCACAATTTGAGAGTGTATATAAGTATGTTCTGACATAACAAAGCAAACAAAATGATGTAGTTTCTCAACAACTTCCAAATCAACATTTTTAGGTTCAGTCAAGAAAATCGACATTCAATGTATAATTTTCTATTTGAAACAAGAATTTGCTACATGTTCCATTTCCCAACACATAATTTTCTTCAACAGTCTATTGCATTGCAAAGCTTAGTGAAAAAAAAAATTGAAGATAGAAAAGCGAAGATAAGAAAGCGTACGAGTTCTCAGAGACTTTCAAATGGCCGAATTGTTCCACATACCCAACCCGACCCGACACTATCATCTGCTCAAACGGTAACACCGCCTACACCACCGCCTTCAATACTATACCACACGCTGTTCTCTCATAAATCCGAAAATACCCAAGTCGACAATTGCTTCGAAAGCCTGAGAATTTACGTAGAATTTTTGTTTTATTTCATTCGATTTTGACCTAAAAAAACTCAACTTTTTTTTTAGAGGTTGGAACTAGGAAGAAGATGTGGCAGATGGCGACGTGTGTGGGCACGTCAGATATGTTGGCCGAAGTGTTTTATTAAGAGTCTCTTTTTGTTCACCCCTTGCTTACCCCCCTCCCATATACATGACATGTGTCTATAACACATGTCATCCATTTAAGAGAGGGGTAATGGTTACCTCCCTTGAAGAGGGGTGAGCAAAAGTATTCTCTTTTATCAACGATATGAAATTCGTTTGGTTGAGCTTTCTACTGCCTCAAAATATCAACCAACGTCTACTTGAGTTTTTTTGAGTTGTTTAGTTAGGCTTTTGAAATTGTCTATTTTAAATTGAGTAGAGGCTAGTAGAGTTTAAACCTCTACTAAGCAAAAGCTTATGGGGAGGTACTTCTACAAATAGACATTTTTTTTTAAAAAGTCTACTAACCAAACAACTATAATTTTTTTTAAAAAAAAAACTCTATTTCCAATAGATCTACTGCAATTAGATCTTTTACTAATAAAGGTTTTTCAAAAGCCCAACCAAACAAGCTCTAAGTAATTTCTATTAGATTTAATGACGTGTCAAGACATCAATGATTGTCAAGACATCAACGATGGTTGTGTGACGTGTCTTGTAATGTTAACAAGAATGGCTGACTAGGACGAAATTGGTTGGGTTTACTACGTGAGCCCAACGTAAACGGGCGGATTTACTAAACAAACCCAAAAAAGTGTTTTGGGCATAAAATAACAAATATTCGATCCACATAATGTAATTTCTAATTTACTTGGCTTGATTAAGGCACCTAAAATTAAAGAAAGTTTCTCCTTACAATTCACAAATTATCTATTTACATTTAATTTTTTTTTATTAATGACAATTTTAACCTGAATTAAAATTACTAAACAAGAAAAAAAAATCTAAAGACACTCCAAACTAATTAAATTATTAAAAAAAGAAATTATATCTCCTAAATCATTAAATTAAATAATACATATTAAACTCTCTCCTAAATCTGTTATTATCATAGAGATCGCCTAGGGGTTTAAAAGGCTTATGGCACGTTCCAAGTGTCATCGTGTCACCACGAAAACAGTGTTTTTATTTCTTTATTTTCTTCTTATTTGTTTGTTTTGGCTTTGCTCAAGGACGACCAAAAGATTGGTTTGGAGATATTTAATTGCTTCACTTCTACACAAAGTGTAGCCTCATTTCCGTATCGTTTTGTGTTCGTTTCTCCGGTAAAATCGGATTTCTAACGCTCTAAATAAGTTGTGCAAGGTCAAGTTGGTTTTGCTGCTTGAATATCTTGGACGAAGCTGAAAGGAAGATCAAGAGGGCATTTATAGAACAAAAAAGACCTCAAGGCGAGCTCACCAAGCTCACCAGACACCAAGATCGCCCAAACGTCGCTCTGCACTCAATCTCAGCCTTCCTTAGCATTATCAAAGGCAAGCTCGGGGCGAGTTCACCAAAATCACCCTAAGCTCGCTAACTAGTTGGGTTTAGCCCCTAAAAACAGAGCAAGAAAGCGACCTCAAAGGTAAGCTCAGCAAGGTCGCCCCAAGGTTGCTAACCACTCGGGTTCAGAAGTTCCTCCTTTATAGCGACCTTAGGGCGAGCTCACTAAGATCGCCCCAATGTCGCCCTCTACCCAGATTTTTCTAAACTCCAAGGAAATTACTCCATTACCCTTGACCTAATAAACTTCCCTATATATTCATTTGCTTTTTCTCTGAAAAGCTACCAACCACTTACCTACTTAAGAATATTCACTAAGTCATTCTCATACATCACCATATCTGATTCATACACAATCCACAAGACGTTTGACATCAATCCATGGTCTTTTCTTGTTCTTGGGAGATAGGAGATTGAAGGAGCTTGGAAGAGGAGAAGAGCAAAGGAAGAGAATTTACTCTACATGAGTTTCCTCTAATACTTTATCTCTTTCGTTTTCTTTATTACAGTCATGTATTCATTTGAGCATATTTATTGTATGGCTACACTTTGTAATATGAGCTAAATACTTAGTACTAGGATTTGATGAAACCTCACCCATGACTATATATTTATATTGACATTTGTTTATCCTTTATGTGCAATTGAAGTTTGTATAGATGTTTTAGTATGCTTAATGCTTTCAATATTTTGATCTCCTATTGACTGATTTTCGATTATGTGTTATGAACCGACCGAAAACACACACACACACATCGTGTTCAACGTAATGTATTATATGCATATCTAGAAAAGTAGACCAACTTAGGCTAGCGTATAGGATTCATTAGTGTGTCAATGTTCTTAGTGAACTCATACATATATTCTGAATAATCGAGAGATAGGCTTGGGTATGATTTGGGTGTAACCTATACTACTCGGCCGAGGATATAGGTTAACAATAGGGTGCATGAATCTACAAATTGCATAAGCATAATTTTGGGTGTACAAATGAGTCTATAGAGGAATTTAGAAGAGGGTAGGGTGTAGTCATATCTTAGCATCATTTCCTTCATTATTACAGTTGATTTCATTTCTTGTCATTTTATTAGTTAAATTTAGCTTGCTTTAAGTATTCAAGTATGAAAACCATCTTTTATTGTTGTTTGAATAGCAATTAGGCTAATCAATTTTGGTAATCAATCACTCAATCTTCGTGGGAACGAATCTTACTTGCTTGTGTACTACTCTCCGACCTTGTACGATTGCGAGTGTCACTTTAGGAGTAGTCACCGACAAAGATGGAACCCTTAGAATATCATTCCGGGAAAGATCTTTCTCTATTAGAGAATCCACAGCCCCTGATAATGACTTCCAAACAGCAAGAAATTCTTTGCCTAACTTATCCAAACTAAATATCAGAAACCAAATACCTAGCTTAGTCAACCAATATAGGCCCATCCCAAATATCAGACCTAGTCTAGACATTAGGAACCAAATACCTAGCTTGGCCGACCAATACAGGCCCAGTACTAGCAAAGCTTCTGATCCTATAAATCTTATCCCTAAGTAGAGGCGTCCACCAATCCCAACCACTATTGAAATACCTACCCATATAACCAGTGTCTATAAGACCCCAAAACAAGTTGCCCAACCTATACATACCTATGACAATGAATGACCAACCTCACTAACTCCTTCACAAGTCCTAATCGAAATCCTTGACCCTAAACCCCAGGCCAGGATCATAAATGTTCTTGATATAACAAAACCATATATATGGTGGTTCTCTAGTCAGGGCATCCTAACTTTATAATTTCGGGACGTCCAACCACAACCACACATTCATATTGGGCTCATAGCCTCACATTAACAAATACTCACACCCAATGTGAATGTGTGGCTGTTGTTAGACGTCCATAACTTATAATTTCAGGACGTCATTACTAGAGAACCACCATATATATATGGACAATGTCGTTCACATGAGTAAATACATGAGTGCATTGAATGCGAGTCATTGAAGGCGTAATGAAGATGATTGAGATGCGTGTTGAAATGTGGAGGCATAATGAAGATGAGTGACCAACAATAAAAAAAAAAGATGAATATAAGTTGCAGATGAAATGAAAAGGAAGGAGTTTGAAAAGAGAGAGATGCGTGCTGAAATGTGGAGGCATAATGAAGATGAGTGACAAAGAGATAAAAAAAACACAAATATAATAAAAATAAATAGAAGAAAAATAAAGTCAAATAAAGAAATGATGATGGCACTCTAAGAGTATCTCCAATTAACAAAATAAACACACTAAAAAACCTTCTCAAACCAATACACTAAACTTACCAATTAAATTTGGTGGAGCTACAGTGCTATCAAATCTGGTGCGTACCGTAGCTACACCAAGCCTCCTTTTTTTTTTACAAAATGTCACATCAACAATTAATATTTGTTAAAATTATTAATTTAACTATTTTATACTTAATTATAACAATATGTATTCCCAAAAAATATACCGTTGGAAAGATCTCGTTGATATCTTTAAAATGATACCCACTTTTATATATATTTTATGTCAATAAAATTATTGAATATTATATAAGTTAACTAATAGAAATTAATTTGTATTATATAAATATTTATTGGGGGAATATTCTTTAAAAATGCTCTTTTAGTTTAAAATTTGGTGTGGATATATTGAAGTAGAAAAAAATTTGGTGTTAGAAAGATGCTCTTTTTACGACAAACTGGTGTAATATTTGGAGTAATTGGTTGGAGATGCTCTAACTCTGTTGTTGGAAGTCAAAAAATCAGATGGTGGGGTCCAGAATAATGGTTGTGCACCACCAAGTTTTTTTTTTTTTTAACCGGTTGTGCAATTGTGCCCCACCAATTTAAGTCATAAAAAAGAAATTAAAATTTTTAAAAATAATAATATTCTAGAACAGAAAAGAATAGTAGGAAAAAAAAAAAACAAACTATCCAACTATACAGGCGGCCCCGCCGGCCCGCCTACTAGAACAGTGATATCCACAAAATTCAATTTATATTTTTTGTCTGAAGACTGAACAATAATGAATTGTACTGAAAATTGAATGGTGATTGAAAACTGAAAAACATTTTTTTTTTCCACTAAAAACTGAATATAAGTGATAATTTTTTTTTTTAAGTTATAAATATATATATATATCCGAAAATAAATACTTTTACATCTATGTCCTTTCAACTATTATTTATTATATATTTATATTTTAATATATAAACATGGACTAATTTCTTTTATTTATTTATTTTTGCTTGTTATTTAATCTATTAATATTCTTGTTTGTTTTTTTTATTTATTATTATTTTGTTTCTCATATTGAATCTTGAGGGACCTGGGTAATAAACTAATAATAAGTTGGAAAAAAAGTGTGGGGAATTGCAAAGATATATTGACATTGTGATGTTGTCTTTGCTTTTAGTAACAAAGTGCCTTCCACATCTATTGTTTTTCTCTTTTACTAGAGAAAACTAAAGATTAAAGATAAATAGAAGTTTAAATTTTTTTCTCTAGTCAATTGCAAGATGAATTTATATTATTTGGATAAAAAAAAAATTGTTATAGGTTATTTAGGTAAAAATATTTTTTTAAAAGAAAAATGGGTGTAGGAAAACATTTCGTGGGTGGCAATATAGTCACCCAAAATATTAATATGGTTAGGGTCATATGAGAAGACAAAACTAGAAATTTATTATATTTGTGAGGATAGTTTTGGAAGTATAAAATTAATATCAATCCAGTTGTTTTTTAGTTAAGTGAAGAGTGAAAAAATTTCACTTTTATAAATAAGTGATTTTATGAGTTGTTTAAGCGATTTCACTTTAAAAAAATAAAATAAAAAATAAAAAATAAAACAAAACAACTTAATGTCATTAAGTGTTAAGTGGGAAAATCAAATATGTCTTTATGCTTTAATATCCGATTATGCTTCGTTTCATTATCAATAGGTCGACCACCAGGGGCGGACCCACCTTAAAGCCAGGTGGGGCTCTTGCCCTACCTCAATTTAAAAAAATATATATTTGATTTAGTTTTCATTTATATATATATATATATATTACACTAGCTTAATATAGATATTAACTCATAGCACAGCAGGTATTGTGTCCATCTTCTATGTTGCGCATTCTACTCCTACCATTTACACTTTTCAGGCAAATTAAATATCTTTTTTCTCAAATTCAATTTTATCTTGTAATTTTAATACTCTTTTAATTTACCATCTTTTCCAATTCTTTTCTAAAAATTTCATCTCCTTCTAAAATAAAATAATTTACTTTCTCTTTCTCTGCATTAACAACTTCTTTAACTACCTTTAATTTGTGTCTACTTAATTCAATATTATTTTATATTAAATTATATATTATTATTTTGAACTTTTATTATTTCTAATAATTTTATTTTGACATACCTAACACATCCAATCAATACACTATAAAATCTCAAATGTTAATTTATTGTATTAAAATTGTTCATCTATTATTATGATTTATTTTTATTTTATCCTTAGTATTTTTCTTTATTTTATAATTTTAATGTTTTTAGAATCAATAAACCAATAATTTACCAATAATTAGAAAAATAAAAAAAATCAAAAATATGTTTAGTAATATTTATTAATCAATTATTTTTGTATAAATTTAAAGTGAATTCATTATAAATACAAAAAAAAAAAAAAAAAATCTTATTATAAAATTAGAATGTAATTAATTATTTTAGGAATAAATATTATAAATTCTAATTGTTTATGTTGTTTTCCTTGTTATTATTATTATTTTAATATCCCTTTTCTTGTTTTTATTTATTTATTTTAATATAAGATTATTTAGTTCATCTTAAGTATGTGTTCTATTTGTTTTATTTCATCTAAACACCATTATACCATCAATTTTTCTTTATAGATATTAAAAAAAAAAAAAACTAATTTTATTTATAATAATATAAAAAATAAAAAATAAAAACTCATTTTACAATTACCTTAATTTTTCAATATTTTTTTTTATATAATTGTTATTTTATTCAAGTGTCCAACCTGATTAAAATTTATGGGTCCGCCACTGTTGACCACCTCTATCTAATTATGTTATATCAGAGGAGTTTTAGATGCTAATAATACCAAGAACACAATTTGAATGTTCAAATTGTACACTCGCACTTGGGGAGAGAAGAGATAAGAGAAAATAATTGAAATGGATGACTCTTTGTAATTGAACACGAAAATCATATATAATGCAGAAGAAGTATTACAATAAATTCTGCAACCGAACGTTAGAGATCCATTAGGATCTATGGAGATCAAACACGTGGAAGGGGGAGGGGGGTGTGAATTCAAGGTCAACAAAACTTATCCCATTATTCATATGATTGAAGGTTTTAACATATATAACATGTTTGTTTGTTTCTCTAAAAATGTCAATTTTGAGATGACAACTTGAACACGACTGATTGATAAACAATTAGGTCAAATACTAAATTGAAAATTTGCTGTAGGTGGAGTAAGATTGCATCAGTCAGCCATCACCATCTTTGGTGGTGATCAAAATAGTTATTTTTTTTTTTTTTTTTTGAAAAAAAAAATATTTATAACCTCCCTCATAGTAATAAAATTAGTTTGGTCCCACCATTATGACTATAAAAAGGTTTTAATATGTATGTAGATCACTTATCATATGTTTATATATATATATATGTGTGTAGATCACATATCATACGTGCACTGGTGTTGCTAGTAATCTACAGAGAAGTTGACAGCTGCTACAAGAAGGTGAAAAGGGTATAATCTTCTTAGTTTTGCACTCTTTTTTTTTTTTTCTTTTCTTGTGTTAATGTTGTTGATCATGTGCATTATGTTACGTATAAGGGATATTATTATTCTCTCCCCTGTAGTTTGTCATATTCTCCATTTTCACCTCTCTAGTTTTAAAATTCTCTAAATTTCCCCCTCCCACGCACAAATACAACCAATTTCATCTTATAAAAATAGGCATGGGAGGGGGGAAATTAGAGAATTTTAAAACTAAAGGGGGGAAAATGGAGAATACGGAAAACTATAGGGGGGAGAATGATAATTACCCTACGTATAAAATATGCAATACCAAACAAAATAATTTGTTTGAAGAGTTTCAACTGAATTCATTGAGTAAATTTCAGATCTAACAGTGACATAAAGCTGTGAAATTTGCTTGCAAATTGAACTTGGTTTATGATTTATCTAATACAATATCAGTTAGCAATGGAGAAGAAGCAAATAGGCATCATTGGAGCTGGTATCAGTGGCCTTCTTGCCTGTAAGTACATGCTGTCAAAAGGCTTCGATCCGATTGTTTTCGAAGCTAAAAGTGATGTTGGAGGAGTGTGGATCAAAACTATTGCAAGTACAAAGCTACAAACTCCCAAAACAATGTATCAGTTTTCAGATTTCCCTTGGCCGTCTTCAGTCACTGAAAATTTCCCTGCCCAACATAAAGTGTTTGATTATATTCAATCTTATGCACAACATTTTGACCTGATCAAGCACATCAGATTCAACACCAAGGTTGTCGGTATTGAATACGAAGGCCTGTCTGATGAAGAGATCCAGTCATATAGCTTATGGAATGGCAATGGTCAGCCGTTCAGCTCTAAAGGGAAATGGAAAGTTGTTGTAGACAACACAGAAAACAATTCAACAAAGGTATGCATGGTGGCTCTATTGCCACCAACAAAAGTCCATTTTTGCTCACCCCCCTATAAGGGGGGTATAATTACCTCTCTGGACACATATCATCCATTTTGGAGGAGGGTAATGGTTACCTCCCTTGAATGGGGGTGAGCAAAAATGTTCTCAATAAAATATCTTCCTACACCTATGTTTTAATGAAACCTTTTTATTTCTAAAATATCCTTATAATTAATACTTAAAATAAATGGTTTTATAATTGGAAAATAAATTTACTTTCTACACCCATAAGTTGAACACCTGATCAAAATAAACTCTAATAATATATACTTAATCAAAACCAACAACAATCAGGAAATATATATTTTTTTTTCACACATAGCCAAGGAATGGATAAACAAATAATTGATTTCATGGATCCTGAATCTGAATGCATTCAGGTATGTTTACTTTCATTTTTTTTTTTTTTTTTTTTTTTTTGTTGTTGTTTTCTCTGACAATGATCAAGTGTGTAAATCATTATGATTTCATGGTTTTTTTAGATAATTTAATACATTGATTCCACAACTAATAATGAAAAAAAATTATAATTAGTTTTAGAGTTGAATTTGTATTTTATTTTTGTCAAAGTAAAATCTTAATATTAGAATTTTATTTGAATATGATTTTTTTTTTTTTTTTTTTTTTTTTTTTTTTTTACGGTGGTGGAAGCCAATGAAGAGAAATTGATGTAATGAGAAAAGATATAAGTTAAAAAATAAATAAATAAAATAAAAACCTTAAAGGTTAGTTTTGGTATTTTAAAGGGTGTAGGGAGTAAAATTAATTTTTAATATGGGTGTAAAAAGAAAAAAATGGATGTATGAAGATATTTCGTGGGTAACAATAGAGCCACCCTATTACCGTAGAATACATTATTTGTAGAGGAAAAAACTATGTATGTACTTTTAGCTGTCTCTTCCTTAGTATGCATAATCTAATATAAATGCAGGTTCACAAAGTGGACTTTGTGATTCTCTGCGTGGGACGATACTGTGATGTACCAAACATCCCTGAATTTCCTCCGAAGAAGGGTCCAGAAGCATTTCATGGCAAGGTGATACACTCTATGGACTACGCGGCAATGGATTACGAAAGTGCTGCTAACTTTGTCAAAGGGAAGCAAGTTATTGTTGTTGGGTTCCAGAAATCTGCACTTGACATTGCAATGGAGTGCTCTGCAGCTAATGGTAATGTAGTACGTTTTAAAATGAGCATTTTCATGATCATGATCTGCTTGTTTGCTCCATTAATCTTCAATTTCATTGAATTGTTGCAGGGTTGAAAAATCCATGTACAGTTTTATACAGGACTGAGCAATGGAATGTCCCGGCTAACCTTCCCTGGGGATTGCCTTTAACCTGCCTTTGCCTTAACAGGTTCTCCGAGCTTTTAGTTCATAAGCCTGGAGAAGGATTCCTACTGAGTCTTTTGGCAACAATGCTTTCACCACTGGTAGCTTTTCTTTCTTTACTCTATTTCAACCACACTACATAAACTAATAGAAATGCACTCCAAAAGGACTAATTTACTTGGTATGATGCAATTTATATATAGAGATGGACATTTTCAAAATTTGTTGAGATTCAAATAATTATGATGCATCGATTGGCAAAGTATGGGATGGTTCCGAAACATGATTTTTCTCAACAAATCAGTTCGTGTATGCTTGCAAATGTACCCGAAAAGTTCTACGACAAAGTTGAAGAGGGCAGCATAATTTTGAAAAAATCTCAAAGCTTTAGCTTTTGTGAAGAAGGCATTTTGGTTGAGGGTGAGCCTACTGGTACTACACCTCTAAAGACAGATGTAGTGATATTGGCTACAGGATTCAGAGGTGATCAAAAGCTCAGAGACATTTTTGTGTCTAAAGTTTTTCAAGACTACAAACAAGGCTCCTCTGATGAAACATTTCCTCTCTATAGGTGAGTATATAGTAAAGAATTTACAACTACCTATAGGCCTTTAAAATTGCATAGAAATCTCTAATGTTTCTCAAACTTGAATAGGGAAATCGTTCATCCCAGAATTCCTCAACTAGCAGTAATTGGATTCTCTGAAAGTTTTTCAAACTTACACGCATCAGAAATGAAATGCCGGTGGCTAGCAGAGCTACTTGATGGCACATTCAAACTACCTAGCATAAAAGAGATGGAAAATGATATGGTGGAATTGGATGAATACTTGAAGAGGTCATCTGGTCAACACTACAGGAGATCATGCATAGCCTTGTATATTTGGTACAATGATCAACTGTGCAAGGACATGGGATGGAACCCAAAGAGGAAGAAAGGATTCTTCGCTGAACTGTTTGAACCTTATGGACCATTGGATTATGTTTCTCCTTCAAGGAGCAATTAGCCATTCCAATTTCCGTGCTCGACTTGTTATCAATTCAATTCCAATAAGTTGTGCTTACAACATTAGATGTTTGTGTCAAAGCTACATGTAGAATAATAGAAGGAAAAACAATAAAGAATGATTTTGCTTTATAGTATGCCGAAATTGATGGAATTTATTCTAAAGTGCAAGAATTTGTTGATAGTAACAACTCCACAAAATTCGATTTATATTTTTTATCTGAAGAGTGAAGACTGAACAGTGTTGAATTATACTGAAAACTGAATGGTGACTGAAAACTGAAAAACGTTTTTGTTTTTTTTTTTTTTTCCACTAAAAACTAAATATAAGTGATAAGTTTTTTTTTTTTTTTTAAGTTATAAATATATATATATATATATCTGAAAATAAATACGTTTACATCTATGTCTTTTCAACTATTTTTTTATTTTATTTTTTTAGGAGAACAGCCCCAGCAAAAACCCGAAATTAAAAGTCCCCCCATACAACAAAGTTCCCAGCATCACTAGACCCCAACTAAGCTAAATTATCCGCAAAGGAATTGTACATTCTTGAAAACAAAACCCCAGCTGGAAAATTAGGACCCAGAAGGCTTGAATTTTTGGATCAAATTTCTCACCAAATCATGAAACCTTGTATCATTCTCCTTCTTCCTACTATTGATTATCTTAGTGATTCTAAAACTGTGGTGAAGTGGATTCTGGGTAGTATCCCTGGAGACAATAGCCATGTTCAGATAATTGAAGACATTCGTAGGCATTTGAGGAGTTTCAGGAGGGCTGCGGTGGAGTTTAATCCTAGATCGACTAATTCCTTTGCGGATACTTTAGCGAAGAAAGGTTTATCTCCTGGTATCGACGAGGTCTGGTGGAGTGTTTTTTAGCGTGTTTGCGTTTTTGTGGGTGCTGGGTTGTGTTCTTGGTGTGTGTTTTCTCTGCTTGGTTGTGTTTGTGTTCTTGGGTGTGTGCTGTGGGTGTTAGGTGCTGCCCTGTCAAATTTCAGCGACAGAGTTGTTGTAGCCTTTGTCGCGGCTTTTTGACTTGTGGGGCGGGTTTGTTTCGGTCTTGTTTCGGCTTTGTCCGTTGGAATATAAGTTGCTTTTCAAAAAAAAGATTATCTCAAGCAACTCTTTTTTCTTCCCATTGAATTCAAAGCCGAGGGCCATACCTTTCTCCAAAACCTTCACAATTTCTTCCTCAAGACTCCACCCAACCTTGTTTTTTACCTCACGAAATTGATGTTGAATTTTGTCATGAACGCTAGAATTCCTGATCACCATCGTTGAATTTCTTTCCCCTCTGCGGTATTTCCTTTCGATGATATCAATGATCACATCCTTCTTTCTAGACAGAGACTGTTCAGTTTGGCTGTTGAGCTTTCCATCTACTACCTCATCAGAATGGCCTTTCTTCAAACCATCCTCTGTCAAAATGGTCTGGTCCCACACCTTGCTATTCATTCCTTTTTCAAAAAAACCTTTTCTTGCCACCACCCTCTTTTTGGTCTCCCCACCACTAGCTTTTCTTGAGATGTCCCCACTAGCATTTTTAAACTTTCTTGAAAATAAATACGTTTACATCTATGTCTTTTCAACTATTATGTGTTATATATTTATATTTTAATGTATAAACATGGACTAATTTCTTTTATTTATTTATTTTTGTTTGTTATTTAATCTATTAATATTCTTGTTTTTTTTTATTATTATTTTGTTTCTCATATTGAATCTTGAGAGACCTGGTAATAAACTAATAATAAATTGGGAACAAAGTGTGGGGAATTGCAATGATATATTGATATTGTGATGTTGTCTTTGCTTTTAGTAACAAAGTGCCTTCCACTTCTATTGTTTTTCTCTTTTACTAGAGAAAAACTAAAGATTAAAAATAAACAGAAGTTTAAATTTTTTTCTCTAGTCAATTGCAGGATGAATGTATATTATTTGGATTAAAAAAAAATTGTTATAGGTTATTTAAGTAATAATATTTCTTTAAAAGAAAAAATAGGTGTAGAAAGACATTTCATGGGTGGCAATACAATCACCCAAAATATTAATATGGTTAGGGTCATGAGAGAAGACAAAACTAGAAATTTATTATATTTGTGAGGATAGTTTTGGAAGTATAAAATTAATATCAATCCAGTTGTTTTTATTTAAGTGAAAAGTGAAAAATTTTCACTTTTATAAATAAGTGATTTTGTGAGTTGTTTAAGCGATTTTACTTAAAAAATTCAAACAAAACAACTTAATAGAACATATTAAAGCCATTTAAGTATTAAGTGAGAAAATCAAACATGTCTTTACGCTTTATTATCCGATTATGCTTCATTTCATTATCAATACGTCAACCACCAGGGACGAACCCACCTTAAGGCCGGGTGGGGCATGTGCCCTACCTCAATTTTTTAAAAAAAAAATTGATTTAGTTTTCATTTATATATATATATATATATTAACACTTAATAAAAATATTAACTCATAGCAAATAAATATCTTCTTTATTTTTAGTTTTCATTTGGTTTTCATTTGATATTGTGTCCTTGCGCGTTCTACTCCTACCATTTACACTTTTCAAGCAAATAAATATCTTCTTTCTTTAATTCAATTTTATCTTGTAATTTTAATACTTTTTTAATTTACCATATTTTCCGATTCTTTTCTCAAATTTTCATCTCCTTCTAAAATAAAATAATTCACTTTCTCTTTTTCTACATTGACAACTTCTTAACTACCTTTAATTTGTGTCTACTTATTTTAATTTTATTTTATATTAAATTATATATTATTATTTTGAACTTCTATTATTTCTAATAATTTTAGTTTGACATACCTGACACATCCAATCAATACACTCTAAAATCTCAAATGTTAATTTATTGTATTAAAATAGTTCATCTATTATTATGATTTATTCTATTTTATCCTTAGTATTTTTCTTTATTTTATAATTTTAATGTTTTCAGAATCAATAAATCAATAATTTACCAATAATTAGAAAAAAAAATCAAAAATATGTATAGTAATATTTATTAATCAATTATTTTTGTATAAATTTAAAGTGAATTCATAATAAATATAAAAAATAATCTTATTATAAAATTAGAATGTAATTAATTATTTTAGGAATAAATATTATAAATTTTAATTGTTTATGTTGTTTTTCTTCTTCTTATTATTATTTTTTAATATCCCGTTTCTTGTTTTTATGTATTTCTTTTAATATAAGATTATTTAGTTCAACTTAAATATGTGTTCTATTTGTTCTATTTTATCTAAACTTCATTATACCATCAATTTTTCTTTATAGATATTAAAAAATAAAAATAAAAACAAAACAAAACAAATTTCAGTTTTTTTTTTTTTTTTTAAAAAAAAAAAAAAACTCATTTTACAATTACCTTAATTGTTCAGTATTTTTATATGTAATTGTTATTTTATTCAAGTGTCCCACTTGATTAAAATTCATGGGTCCACCACTGTCGACCACCTCTATATAATTATGTTATATCAGAGGAGTTTCAGATGCTAATAATACCAAGAACACAATTTGAATGTTCTAATTGTACACTCACACTTGGGGAGAGAAGAGATAAGAGAAAATAATTGAAATGGATAACTCTTTGAAATTGAACATGAAAATCATATACAATGCAGAAGAAGTATTACAATAAATTCTGCAACCGAACATTAGAGATCCATCAGGATCTATGGAGATCAAACACGTGGGGGGGGAGGGGGGGTGACTTCAAGGTCAATATAACTTATCCCACTATTCTCATCGGGATCTATAGAGATCAAACACGTGGAAGGGGAAGGGGTGTGAATTCAAGGTCAACAAAACTTATCCCACTATTCATTTGATTGTAGATTTTAACATATATGACATGTTTGTTTGTTTAGGTTTTGCCTTGTATTCCTAAGTGAACCAAATGTGAACCAAATAAGACTCAACTGATGTGTTACTCCCTGAATACGTGGGATAATGTTTGGAAGTTAAAGGTGGTGTTTGTGGGAGGTTTGAAGACCAAAAGAACAGAAGAATGAAGATTGTTTCAATGAATTGATCACGTTTTTCTAGGCGATATAATTTAAGGTGACTTATAACGGTTTAGGAAGCGGGTACACAACCGTGACCCGAATCATAGTTAATCATAAGCATACGTGGAACGGGAAATCTTCAACGAAAAAGGAAAGTGTTCTTTTGGGAAGTTCTTATGCTTGAAGGAAAATGAATACTCTTTACAAGAAGACTTGTCATAAAAGAAATTGTATTTATGTGAAACAAGTAAGTCTTGTACGTTTAGGAGTAGGATTTCCTTTTATCTTAAACTCCATGTAACTAGTATAAATAGACCTAATATCTATGTTATTAGATTTAAGGCTGTGGAGCAAAAAGAACACCATGTAACATTAGAGAGAGTGTGATGAGATCCGTGGAGACCCATGGGAATATCTAGGGAGAGACCCATGGGAATATCTAGGGAGAGATCCAAGGGAATATCGGTGGATCAAGTTAGAGATCTGTGGATGATATTCAGGGGAGACCTTGGGGATATTGGGGGTACTCGTTGAGGATCTTGTGAGCGTGGTTTGGGGTTAGGTGTGAGAGAGAATCCTAAAGTATTTGGTTGTAACAATTTATCATATAGTGAAACTTTCTCTGTCATCCTGACGGCCCATGGTTTTTTACCCATTTTCCATGTATATCTTGTGTTGTGATTGTTTATTCTCTCTCATCTATTTTTCTACTTATTGACGTTATTAATTGCTAGAAGTTATGGGCGAGTATTAGGCACAACGTTTTCACGTTCATCGGTTTGAATTATCCCCAATAATTGGTATCAGAGCCATATGGTTTGGCGATGGGGATGGCGATGACAAGTCTTTATGGAAAATCATACGGGGGACTTGGTGGCATTGGGATAATGATGATCACGGTTGCATAGTATGGTTTAGTAAAGAAGATACGTCTTAAAGGCGGTTTCAAACTCGGTAGGGTTTGATGAAAGAAAGAATATTGATAAAGGAGAATTTTGGCTTGTAGTGATAGGTACGAGTCATGGAGATCCAATCTGGGTGACACAAGGAGCTGATTGTATATCAAAAAAAAAAAAAAAAAACCTCCTAAACGCACAAAAAAAAAATCTTTATGGTATGGTGTGGGGCTTATCCGGCAAAGTACTCCTAGTTTCTAGTAGCAAGTCTTTCACCAGGTATGTGATGCAAGGACAGAAGGTCTTTCACAAGGTTGGGTGATGTAAGGATATGTTTATCCTTTTGGCAGTTTTCCCCACTAACCATGGAAGAGGATATGTTGCTACTAGTGGTCTATAATTGTGCACAAGGCATTGGTCAGAAAATGATGCAAGGTGTATGGTGGACAAAGATGTCGATGGCTAACGAACTCCCTGGAAATCTTACTTAAGGAGTTGCACCACAATTTCAGCAGGTTATTTCGACATGGTGCCGGAACAACGAACACAAAAAAAAAAATATGTGAAGGAAAATCTTATGATAGTTCATTCCTAAGTGATTATACCTTGTGGTGGGGTATGGTGATTCTCGGTGATGAGAATTGTAGTTGTGGACAAAGGTCTTGAGAATTCAAGTCAAAGGGGAGAATTGTTAGGTTTTGACTTGTATTCCTAAGCGAACCAAATGTGAACCAAACAAGACTCAACTGATGTGTTACTTCCTGGAGATGTGGGATAATGTTTGGAAGTTAAAGGTGGTGTTTGTGGGAGGTTTGAAGACCAGAAGAACGAAGAATGAAGATTATTTCAATGTATTGATCGCGGTTTTCTAAGCAATATAATTTAAGGTGACTTGTAACAATTTAGAAAGCGGGTGTGCAACCATGACCCGAATCGTAGTCAATCATAAGTATGCGTGGAACGGGAAATCTTTAACGGAAAAGAACAGTGTTCTTTTTGGAAGCTCTTGTGCTTGAAGGAAAATGAATACTCTTTACAAGGTACAAGAAGACTTGTCATAAAAGGAAATAGTATTTATGTGAAACAAATAAATCTTGTACGTTTAGGAGTATGATTTCCTTTTATCTTAAACTCCCTGTAACTAGTATAAATAGACATAATATTTATGTTATTAGATTTAATGTTGTGGAGCAAAAAGAACACCATGTAACATCAGAGAAAGTGTGGTGAGATCCGGGAAGACCCATAGGAATATCCGGAGAGGGATCCAAGGGAATATCTGTGGATCAAGTTAGAGGTCCATGGATGATATTCAAGGAAGACCTATGGGATATTGGGGGTACTCGTTGAGGATTTTGTGAGCGTGGTTTGGGGTTAGGTGTGAGAGATAATCCTGAAATATTTGGTTGTAACAATTTACCATATAGTAGAACTTTTTCTGTCGTCCTGACAGCTCGTGGTTTTTTACCTGTTTTGGGTTTTTTGCGTATATCTTATGTTGTGATTGTTTATTCTCTCTCATCTATTTTTCTGCTTATTGACGTTATTAATTGCTATGAGTTATGGGCGAGTATTAGGCACAACGTTTCCGCGTTCATTGGTTCGAATTACCCCCAACACTATTCCCATCGGGATCTATGGAGATCAAACACGTGGAAGGGGAGGGGGTGTGAATTCAAAGTCAACAGAACTTATCCCACTATTCATTTGATTGTAGATTTTAACATATATAACATGTTTGTTTGTTTCTCTAAACATGCCAATTTTGAGATGACAACTTGAACATGTGTGATTGATATACAATTAGCTCAAATACTAAATTGAAAATTTGCTGTACATGGAGTAAGATTGCATCAGCTAGCCATCACCATCTTTGGTGGTGATAAAAATAGTAAGGAAAATCATATTTTAATCCCTGTAGTTTGCCTTCATTTGCGTTTAGTCCACGGATTTTTGGTATTGTAATTTTCAGTCCATCCTTTCTCTGACAATATGGATTGTAGTCCCTACCGTCCAATTCCGTTAGGTTTCCGTCAAGCCAACAAGGGTCAACGAGGGTAAAAAAGTAAAATAACATCAGATATTCTAGAAGCTTATATAAACTAAGGGTATAGTAGTAATTTACAAATTAATTTTAAAAAAAAAAACAAATAAAACTAATTATATATATATAACTAATTAAAAAATGAAAAAAAAAAATAAAACTAAATAAATTTATAATTAAATGGATCTCACATTCTCACGGTGGAGATCAAAGGAAATTAAAAGTAAAAATAAACAAAATCTGAGATCCCCATTGGCGATAGAGATCCGAGAATCATGAGGGAGATCTTATCGCTGGGATCTCCATCGCGGAGATTGATCTATGGAGAAGACGGTGGAGGCGAAGGCGGCGGAGAAGATGGTATTCAATGTAAAGTTGGAGAAGTTCGACACAGCTGCGAAAATCAAGATCACTCGATCTCTCTCTATATATATCAAATCGAATGTTGTCTTTTGGTTATTTTTATCAATTCTTTTTTGGGTGATTCAAATGTTGTCCAGACATTGACAGTGAAGCAAATCTAAGTTCTCTCTCTTTCATGTGCAATTGTGTAAGTTTGGAAGACCAGACACCCAGATCAGATTAATCTTGAGTTCGTCTTTAACTGACCGAGGTATATACAATAATAGAAGACCCTTTCTCTGTATATATCATATGTTTGTGTTGTGTTTATTTTTCTTTTGATCTGGCAAAGAAAACATCAAATTATTATGAGAGTAAATTTTGGTTCATGATGAGGGACTTTCCTTCTTCTTTTGGGAAAATGGAGTTAAGCGACCACCAGAGACAAGGCAAATGCATATCTAGTTTGAGCAACCGCCGGAGACGAGACAATTGGGTTTGGGTTTTTGGTGAAGATGATGGGTATTGGGTTTTTGGTGAAGATGATGGATGATGATGATGAAATCCAGTATTGGGTTTGATAGATGATGAGAGATGATGAAATTGGGTATTGGGTTCGAGTTTGTGTTGTCTTTTAGGAAAATTGGGTTTCTGGTTTCAGGTTTCTGGTTGATAGATGATGAGAGCGGGTTTGATGCAAAAATGTTCTTTTTAGTCATCAAGATGTTGGCATCTGTGATGGGTTTGATGCATTTGATCTGGTTTAATGATTGTTAATTGTTAATTTTTGTTGCTTAGTGTAAAATAAAAAAACTATGTAGAATATATTGATGGCGGTGTTGATGGTGGGTGTTCTTGTTCTTGTTCTTGTTTTTGTTTCTGGGTGTGGGTGTGGGTGTGTATATGATGTTGTGTTTGTGTTTGTATTTTGGTGTTGATGATAATAATGTTGTGTTTGTGATTTTTTTTTTTCTAGATCTGTTATATTTTTCTTTTCCTGATTTGTTCAAATTTTTTTATTTTTTCAGATTTGTTCTCTTGTTCATCTTATCTCTAGAACTCTTGTATTTTTTTTTTTTTCAATAAAAACTCTCTTCGTTTTTATTTTAATTTCTGTTAAATAAAAAAATTCAATTTTTTGTATTTCTTAAATTTTTTAATCTTTTCATTGTACATGTAAATAGCTACAAAAAAAACTGTACAGATAAATATTTAATTTTTTTTTCTGTTTTTTAATTTAATTTATTAATTTATGTAAAATTTGTCCATAAGGGTATTATAGTCTTTTCAGAGGGGAGCAGCATTCAATAGGGGTACTTAGGTCAATTTACACGACTGACATGGCAGAAATTGTCTTTTGATTGATTCTGTCACAGAAAGACTAAAAGTTACAATACCAAAAAACTGTAGACTAAACGCAGATTAAGACAAACTACGGGGACTAAAAGGCAATTCCCCCAAAATAGTAATACAAAACATAAGCATGATGTGCCTTGGCTGCGGAATTTTAGCTGGACAAATCGAACTTGATTTCAATCTTTATATTGAAATTTATTCCAATCTTATTTATCTTGATTTCTGATTCATTCCAATACAATATAGAGAATATGTATTTGAATTACTATTTTAATCACCAAAACTGATGGCTGATGGATGTATTTAATATGTTATCTAATTATTCTCCAATCTTTCCAAATCTCACTCTCTATAGACAAATAATATTACATGATTTTGCAGATTAATTAATTAACAATGCTAGAATAAATTTGGTTTACCTTCTTGAATTCTCTTGATGGGAAGGAGAAGATTTGAATTTTGTTTGATGAGAATTGCGGACTAATTTTTTTCAACCATTCTTTTTTTGAAATGTAACAGGAAAAAAAATGATTATTTTTCAAAATCTATCACGTGGAAAAAACGATTTGTCCTAAACCCATGTTTGAAAAATGATTATTTTTGTATTTCTTAAATTTTTTAATCTTTTCATTGTACATGTAAATAGCTTCAAAAAAAAACTGTACAGATATATATTTAATTTTTTTTCTGTTTTTTAATTTAATTTATTAATTTATGTAAAATTTGTCCATAAGGGTATTATAGTCTTTTCAGAGGGGAGCAGCATTCAATAGGGGTACTTAGGTCAATTTACACGACTGACATGGCAGAAACTGTCTTTTGATTGATTCTGTCACAGAAAGACTAAAAGTTACAATACCAAAAAACTGTAGACTAAACGCAGATTAAGACAAACTACGGGGACTAAAAGGCAATTCCCCCAAAATAGTAATACAAAACATAAGCATGATGTGCCTTGGCTGCGGAATTTTAGCTGGACAAATCGAACTTGATTTCAATCTTTATATTGAAATTTATTCCAATCTTATTTATCTTGATTTCTGATTCATTCCAATACAATATAGAGAATATGTATTTGAATTACTATTTTAATCACCAAAACTGATGGCTGATGGATGTATTTAATATGTTATCTAATTATTCTCCAATCTTTCCAAATCTCACTCTCTAGACAAATAATATTTCATGATTTTGCAGATTAATTAATTAACAATGCTAGAATAAATTTGGTTTACCTTCTTGAATTCTCTTGATGGGAAGGATAAGATTTGAATTTTGTTTGATGAGAATTGCGGACTAATTTTTTTCAACCATTCTTTTTTTGAAATGTAACAGGAAAAAAAATGATTATTTTTCAAAATCTATCACGTGGAAAAAACGATTTGTCCTAAACCCATGTTTGAAAGAGAGGAAGAAGAAGATAGAGAGCAGGAAAAAATAGGAAAAAAAAAATACTATAATTCATACATTTAAATTGTATTAGATTTGCATGATTTAAATGAATAGGTTAGAGTATTGACATATTATTTAGGCACTAGATTTGGACATCAATTTAATTTTGGACAAAATAACATTACTCTTTTCCACGTTATGACTTGTACAGTTGTACATTTTTTTAATGGAAAAAAAAAATCTATTTTGGGATGTATCCAGCTAGCTAATGATGATCATGGTGATATGATTCAGATAACATGCCAAACATAGTTACACAAATATTATATAAATAGAATAAACCAAATTCAGCGGTGGGCTGCTGGCCACTATTTCAAACCCCATCACTTACCTCAAAAATCAACACGAAAGTAGACGATTTCAATAAAATATCGCTATTTTCCGCTTGAGATTGTAGAGAGGCATGCATCCTTCGTCAAAAGTGTACTTCAAAACAAAAACAAAAAACATGTGCGTTTATGATGAAGGATGTATGCATCTTTGCAACTTAAAGCGGAAAATATCGATATTTTACTGAAATTATCAACTTTTATGTTGATTTTTGAGTATGCTTACGATGAAGAATGCATGCGTCTCTACAACCCAAAAAGGAAAATATCTATTTAATAAGATTAGTGGTTGCATAGATTGTAATCATTCTATATAAAAGGGGGGAATTGCACAAACAACCCTCGTGGTTTGATAAAATTATATGGATATGGCAATTTTGGTAATTTACACACATACTTTTCTCAACATTTGAAAAGTGTTACACAAACATACTCTACCATTAAATAGATCCGTTAGTCAATGGTCAAAAGTATAAAAAGTCTAAAGTATCTTTATTTTTATTTTAAATAAACTAAAAAAATAAAAAAAAATAAGATAAAAAATATTTTTTTTTAAATGTATTTTAGAAAACATGAATGTATCTTAAATCTGAAACCAGTAAAAAAAAAATTCATCTTTACAATTAAAAGAAAATAGTTTTTTAAAATTAATTTAATAATAAATAAATTTTAAATTTTAAATTTTAAATTTATTTAAAATCAAGAGGGAATTGCACAAACTATTTTTTTAAGATGATTTTTTTTTTCCCAAATTTCAGATTTAAGATACATTCTTGTTTTTGCTAAAAGACCTTTTAATATTTTTTTAATCTTATTTTTATTTTTATTTTAGTTATTTAAAATAAAAATATAGGGTTATTTTAGACTTTTTACACGTTTGACCATTGACTAACGGATCCATCTAACTGTATGAGATGTTTGTGCAACAATTTTCAAATGTTAAGGGAAGTTTGTGAGTATATGATCAAAATTGTCATATCCATACAATTTTATCAAACCTTGGAGATGTTTGTGCAATTCCCCCAAAAGTTAAAAACATGATAAAACTTTTTATTTATTTTTAACTATCTTTTATTTTTTCTCTCTTAATGGTACCGAATCCTAATCCAACTCTTAATTGTCATTTATTCTCTCTTGTGATTAAGTTTTTCCTCTCCCTGTAACAAGTGTATCCTAATCCGACTCTTAATTGTCATTAGTAACTCTTTATCATTTGAATTGATCAATATTCTAACAGACTAATGAATTTAATTCATATTAGAACTAATAAATCAAGGAACAAGAAATTTCTAAAAAAACAATGTAAATCTTCATCAACAGCTTCTTCTTCTTCGGTGCCATATTTTCACTTGTCAGATACAAATGCACAAAAGTAGACAGTACTCATATGTCATTATTGTAAGGAATTCGATTAACACACAATCAACATTTATAGGCACATAATTAATCCGAATCTCAACCTAAACATGTTTTTATATCATGATTAATCAAATCCTAAATACATATTACTAACCCATATCAATTCAAGAGAAAAGGGAGATAAGAAAGCGGAAGCGTACCTGAATCCATAGCCGAAGGATGGTGGACGGGTTGTGACCTTCCAAATTATCACGATCTTTATGAACCCTAAATTGTTCTCTCTTGTTCTGTTGATGGGGATACAAACAAATAAAAAGTATCTTGTAATTTGGGGACCATAACCCTTATATATAATAATCAGATTATTATAAGATTTACTATTTCTAATTTGGCCCCTCATCAAATTAGATATAGCACTCTGGTATCTACATATTAATTTCATGACAATTATACCCTTAAGCCTTAAAACATTAAATCTTAATTAGATTACTTTAATTTAGGCTTAACCAAACATAACACATTTAATATTTACATGTGTGGCCCCACATGTTGGAATTTTCCAACAATCTCCCACTGGACTACATATGTAATTATACAAATGTGTATAACTTTATAAGCTCCAAAATTTTGCTATCACAATTTTAGGGTATTTCCGAACTATCTCGTCCATTGATTATACCGTTATAGGATCAAAGCGGTTTTCGTCACATTTAGTGTGACTAAACTCATCAATGGTCACATACAGCAACATAACCAAATGACATAGACCAATCATGGATGTGTAGCATGGAAATTACATGCAATGTGATCTATACATGTCTATTTCCAACTGGTCCTACTTTATTCTTAAGTGAGATCAATATTTAACATAATGCAACAGAGTGAAACAAACTGAATACTTTATTTCTGATCAGAAAAATATCCAAATACATAAATGTATATGTATGTCCAAAAACAAACATAAAGCAACAAAATAATGCAAACTCCCACTATAATGTGATATTCTCACACAAAATAACAAAAACCTTAGGTGGTAATCCCTTTGTAAGTGGATCTACTATCATGGAGTTTGTCCTAATGTGCTCTATGGATATCTGTCCACTCTGCACTCTCTCCTTCACAACTCGGAACTTAATGTCAATATGTTTTGACTTAGATGAGCTCCTGTTGTTGTTGGAATATAGCACTGCTGACTTATTGTCACAATATAGTTTGAGTGGTCTTTCAATGCCCTCCAGAATGCGCAGCCCAGTGATAAAATTTTGTAGCCATATCCCATGATTAGATGCCTCATAGCATGCTACAAACTCTACTACCATGGTGGAAGAACCTACGAGTGTCTGTTTGGCACTCATTCAAGAAATAGCTCCACCAGTCAATAGGTATATGTAGCCTGATGTGGATCTCCTACTATCTTGACATCCAGCGTAATCAGAGTCGGAATACCCTATGATCTCTAACTGATCCGATCTCCTATATGTGAGCATATGATCTTTTGTTCTCTGCAAATACCCCATAACCTGCCTGGCTACTTTCCAATGATCCATCCCAGGGTTACTTAAATATATGTCTAACATACCAACAATGTACGCAATATCCGGATGTGTACACACCTGAGCATACATTAGACTCCCTAAAGCTGATGCATAGGGAATCTTCTGCATTTACTTAACTTCAATGTTATTTTTAAGGCACTGATTGAGACTGAACTTGTCTCCCTTAGCGACAGGGGTGTCACCTGGTTTGCTGTCCTGCATGCCAAATCTTTTGAGCACTTTATCGATATAGCTTCTTTATGATAATCCAAGAATATCCTGAGAGCGATCTCATTGTATCAGGATCCCTAATACAAAGGAGGCGTCACCAAGATCTTTCATCTCAAAATTCTTTGATAGAAATCTCTTGGTTTCATGCAACATGCCTATATCATTTGTGGCAAGCAATATGTCATCGACATACAAAATCAGGAATATATGCTTACTCCCACTGAACTTGTGATACACACAATTATCAATAGCATTTATCTCAAAACCAAACGAGGTAATCACTTGATGAAACTTGTGGTACCACTGACAAGAAGCTTGCTTGAGTCCATAGATAGACTTTGTCAATTTACAGACCATATTCTTTGGGTCTCCCGACTCAGTTTTCTGGCTACACCATATAAATTGTTTCGTCAATGTCACCATTGAGAAACGTCGTCTTGACATCCATCTGATGAAGCTTAAGGTCAAAATGTGCAACAAGTGTCATGATTGTCCTAAAAGAGTCTTTCATTGAAACAGGAGAGAAAGTCTATTTAAAGTCAATCCCTTCTTTTTGGGTAAAGCCTTTAGCTACAAGACGAGCCTTATACCTCTCCACATTACCTTTCAAATCCCTTTTGGTTTTAAAAATCCATTTGCAACCAATGGGCTTCGCACCTTCTGGTAATGAGACAAGTTCTCAAACCTTATTGTCTTGCATAGACTTATACTCCTCATTCATGGCATCAATCCACTTTTGAGAGTTGGAACTCTGCATGGCTTGATGGAAGTTGATTGGATCATCTTCCACCATTCCAATGCCTTCCTCATGTTCCTAAAGAAATACGAAAAAATCATCTGGAATAGCATTTCTCCTTTCTCTAGTGGATCGCCTTAATGGCACTAGTTTTTAAGGTTGTTAAGTTTGTTCCTCATGAACAATTACCTCATCTTGAATGGGGGGTTGATCAACATTGTGTGGTTGAGGATCCAGATTCACTTCTTGATCAATGACAGGTATAGGAACCTGCATATTGTCAAAAGTGATAGTGGGAATTGAAGTCGATTCCTCCTCAAAAACAATGTCTCTAACCTTATTTCTCCCCCCAAACTCAACATCCTCAAAAAATGTTACAGTTCCCGTCTCAAAAATTGACCTAAGTGTGGGATCATAAAATTTATAGCCCCTAGATCGCTCAGAGTAGCCAATGAAGTAGCTGCTCACAGTTTTGGAGTCCAATTTCTTTTCATGTGGCATGTAAGGCCTTGCCTCAGTTAGACATCCCAAAAATGTGAAGATGCTTTAGACTAGGCTTTCTGCATGTCCAAAGCTCATAAGGTGTTTTTGCACCTGCTTTAGTTTGCACTCTATTCAGAATATAAGCTGTTGTTTTGAGTGCTTCTCCCCAAAGTAACTCTGGTAAGGAGGAATGACTAACTATACTCCTTACCATATCCTTAAGAGTCCGGTTTCACCTTTCAGCTACACCATTCATGCTAGGTGATCCTGGCATGGTGTACTATAGGACGATTCCACATTCCTCTAGGAATTTAGCAAATGGTCATGGACATTGTTCACCTGAATCGTCATATCTGCCATAGTATTCACCACCACGATCAGACCTGACACTCTTTATTCTTTTGTTGAGTTGGTTCTCAACTTCAACTTTAAATGTTTTGAACACGTCTAAAGACTGTGATTTCTCATGAATAAGAAATAGGTACCCATAACGTGAGTAATCGTCTATGAATGATATGAAATACTGTTGGCCATTCCAGGAAGCCTTAAGGAATGGTCCACAGATATCTGTGTGTATAAATTCTAAAACGTATGTAGTTCTACTGGCACCTAATTTCTTTATTTTGGTTTGTTTTCCCTTGATGCAATCAATACAAACATCAAAGTCTGTAAAGTCAAGAGAATCTAAAATCCTATCAGACACAAGCCGCTCAACTCTAGTCTTAGAGATGTGACCTAAGCGTTTATGCCATAATGTGGCTGAATTTTCTTTACTTAGTTTGCGTTTAGTAACTCATGATTCCACATGCAAGGTTTCATTATAAGAGACGATTGTATCAAGCAAATATAAGTTGTCATATACACACAGAGAACCAGTTCCAACAACATTTGAATTTATAGATAAACTGAATTGATTGTTTCCAAATGAACAATAATAACCAGACTTGTCCAATAAAGAAACTGAAACCAAATTCCATCTAAAAGACGGTACAACAAAAGTATCTAATAAATCTAAATAATAACCAGTTCCTAATAACAACCTAAAATTCCCTATCGCCTCCACTTCTACCGACTTGTCATCGCCCACAAAGATGTGTCTTTCAGCATCACTTGGCTTTTGGTAGCTCAGGCAACCCTGCATAGAAACACTGATGTAAGTAGTAGCACCAGAATCTAACCACCACGTGTTTCTAGGTACTGAAGCTAAATTTACCTCAGAACATATCAAAGTAAGAAACGTACCTTTCTTCGCACGCCAAGCGTGATACTTGGTACAGTCCTTCTTTACATGTCTGATCGGACCATATTTACACCCATTTGAGGTCCCCATTTCCTATCGTTTGTACTCGTTTTTGAGCCTATTTTTGTATATAATATTTTTTGTGAGCTTTTTGTAGGTTATTCACCATAAATAAGGTTTTTGAGCTAAATTGATGAGTTTTGGAAGTTAAAAGGGCTAAAATGGAAATGGCTTGTGTAGAATACCAAAATTTCAGGGTCCATATCTCTCTCCTAAAATTGAATTAGGTTTCATGCTACCTATTTTTGGAAAGCCCAAGTTGTCTTCTTTCCAACGGTTTTTACAGAATATGATTCTGATGTCTCTAGAGGAAGTTATGCCCATTTCCGTGACAGTGCGCGATGTTGAAAACCACTGAAGAACAAGAAGCGTTGTACGGTTGCTGTACAAAAGGGTTGTACATACAGTGCCCATATTGCCAAAACCATTCCAGAGAATTGGTGATGTACGGTCGTTGTACAAAAGGGATGTACGTACAGCACCCTGGGCACTAGTTTCGCATATTTTGGCCGATTTTGAAAGGCAATCTTGTCCTTTCACACCCCATTCGTGCCCTAACCTCCCAACTCTTTAAATACCCTCATTTGGGGTCTAAAACAAGAACTTATAAACCTCCCAAACCTCAAAACCGAAATCCCCTTCATCTTCTTCCTTCTCCTCCATCTTCTTCCGGAAACCATGGAGGATTTTCCTCCGTGGGAGCTCACCATACATCTCCACCACCCTTTTTACACTACATCCACCCATCTAGGAGTAGATTACAAGAGGAATGGAGTGGTCTTTGGACCAAAAACGGGCTAGGAAATCAAGGAGAGCTTGGAGGAGTGTCTTCAAGGGTTGTCTCCTTTTAACTCATTTCTTTTTGTATTTCTTGTTTTCTTGGATGTAATCACCAATTTGGGAATTTTGTAAACCTACACTTGTTCAATAGATGTATGAATGTTTCTTAAATTCTTTGGGTTTTGTTTTACTCTTTGCCAAATCCATAATTTTCTCTCTTATTATGATATTCATGTGTGTGGATGGTAAAAATCAATATGTATGCATGAATGGGATTAGGAGTAGAGTAATTTAGATTAGGAGTAGTGTAATTTAGTTTCCCATGATTGTTTGTATGTTGATGAGTGAGCCAAAATGCCATGTTTAGAATGATTTGAGTGTTTAAGTATTAGCTCCAAAGAGTGGAAAAAGCTTGGTTGATTATGCATTCACATGCTAGATTAGGTTTGGGTTCCATATTCTTGTGCTTAATGAGTCTTTTTATTAAGGCACAATTGCTCATCCCATGGCTTAGGTTGGGTGATGACTTGATTTTGGTGAATTCCTTAATCAAGAGAATGAACCCTTAACTCGAATTGAATGTTCTTAATGATAACAATCAATTATTTGCACATTGTTGTTTAGTGAGCTTGTCCCATTTTTAGCCATCCATCTTAGGGAGATTTGAGAGATAATGAGAGAGCTTTCTCTATGAGAGAGTCGAGCATTCATGAGATTGGAGACCACCGTAATAGTATAGTGGTGAGTACATAACGGATTGACAATCGAGAAAACCCGGTGTTCGATTCCCGGTTACGGATGGGGTCTCATTTCTATCTATTTTGTATTTCTTTCTTTGTATTTTTGTCTCATCTTTGATATGTACTTTCATTCATTAGGGATTTGATGTAAACCTAGCATTGTTGCCTCTTTTATTAAATATGTTTGTTGATGGTTGAGTGGTCATTTGAAGTGCTTAATGCTTTTGAGTGGTTAGCCACCACTTGAATGAACCTTGGTTATTGTGTGAAGGACCGAGAGGTGAAGCACGCAACGTGCATGAGTAGATTGGTCACTACATGCAGGGTAAGGTAGAGATACGTGAGGCTTTTGCATGTAAAACCGCTATATATGTCTCATAGTTCTTAACGAACTCGTGTGCAGCTCAGGTAACCATCCGTTGATAGGTTGCTAATGCATATGGATATAGCCTTTGTTACTCGAGAGAGAATATTGGCGAGGATTAAATGAGCATGGCTTTCAACATCGACAATGCATGTTTGTATGAAATTGTGTGATTGCTATGGTTGAGTCACTTACTTAGTGTAACCATTTATATGCCACATCTCTCACATCCATTCTATCTTTGTAAATACTTTTGTACATAATTTATCTTTTCATTGCAATATTTACATTTAATGCACACACACACCTCAATTCATATTTTTCAAATAAGCTAAGCTAGTGACAGTTGACGGATTCCACCTCCCTACGGAACGATACCCTTGCTTGCATGCTATACTAGTTTCTTGACTCATGCACTTGTGAGGCTGAATGTAAAATTTAAATCTTTTGAAACACCTCAACGACGTGTCATCAATGTCCAGGTTTGGCTTGTTGCAAAAGAAACAACCCCCATTGTCTTTCTGTTGTTTCTTTTAAGCTAGACCCTTAGCAACTTCATTATTCTTCCTCTTTTTGCCCTTATCCTTAGAGGTTTTAGCCAAATGAACACTTTCGGTCATGTCTTGCTTCAATCTCTCTTCCTCTTGCAAACAGTAAGAAATGAGCTCGTTAAGAGTCCATTTCTCCTTTTGACAATTGTAACTGACCTTAAACTAACTGTATTGTGCAGGAAGTGATATTAATACTAAATGCATGAGCAAGTCATCAAACAGCTCGAGCTTTAGTGCCTTAAGCTAGCTTGGAAGCAATATGAGACATTTCCATAATGTACTCCCTTATGTTCCCCTTGCCTTTGTACTTCATAGAAATCAAGTTTTGCAAAAGCATGCTTGTTTTTGCCTTATCGTTTTTCATAAAACGCTTTTCAATTTCGGCTAGGAACTCTTTGGCTTTGGTTATCTTTTCAGATACCACACCCCTAAATGCCTCCGGAATGCCGCGCTTGATGATCATAAGACTCATGTGATTTGAGCAATCCCACTTCTCAAAGTTCTTCATATCATCAGAAGAACTTGCATCCATAAGAGAAGCGGGTTACTCAGTCCGAAGTGCAAGGTCTAGATCCATGCAGCCAAAAATAATTTATATGTTCTCTTTCCAATCCTTAAAGTTAGTCCCATTAAGCACATGTATAGAGTTGATATTAGCAGATATAGTAGAAACACTAGTTGTAAAGAGAACAAGACAAACAAAGAAACATGCTCACATTAATAACCAAATACAATAATCAACAAATTCAAATAATGGTAAGTCCCATCTCAAGATACCTAGTACAACATTAATATTAAGTCTTTGGATAGTAATATTAATTGTAAGTGGTACTCTTGTTGCAGTGATCAAACATTGACAATAATTCATGTCAAATAATAAATCTATCTTTGGATGATTTATTATTCACATGTAAAACCTTATAATTGTCACATGTGGGGCCACAAATGTAAATATTAAATGTATTATGTTTGGTTAAGCCTAAATTAAAGTGATCTAATTAAGATTTAATGTTTTAAGGCTTAAAGGTATAATTGTCATGGAATTAATGTGTAGATACCATAGTGCTATATCTAATTTGATGAGGGGCCAAATTAGAAATAGCAAACCTTATAATAATCTGATTATTATATATAAGGGTTATGGTCCCCAAATTACACGATATTTTTTACTTGTCTACATCCCCATCAACAGAACAAGAGAGAACAATTTATGGTTCATAAAGATCGTGATAATTTGGAAGGTCACAACCCATCAATCCAAAGAAAACAAAATAAAATAATAATGAAATAAAGCAAAAATCAGATCAGTTGATCTGTATCCCAAATCTGAATCCAAAGCAAGAACAAGAAGGAACAAACAATACAAGGTATTTTATTCATGTAAAAAAAAACAGATCCAGAAAATTGAACATAAATAATTCCATATTCAAAAGTCAAACAAACATCAAATTCATCACTTGCAGGCCATGAAAGCTCATAACTATTATGAATAATTGACATTATGTACGGTCTGATATGTTATAATATATTGTCTCAAAAAATCAACCTGAAACCTTTTGTTTTCAACATATATCATAACAGTAGTTTGACAACACAACAAATCCCAAAAAAAAAAAAAAAAAAAATTCCTCAAATTCTCAAGAATCAATCATGGGAGGCTCTGATACCACTTGTAAGGAATTCGATTAACACACAATCAACATTTATAGGCACAAAATTAATCTAAATCTCAACCTAAACATGTTTCTATACCATGAGTAATCAAATCTTAAATACATATTACTAACCCATATCAATTCAAGAGAAAAGGGAGATAAGAAAGCGGAAGCGTACCTGAATCCATAGCCAGAGGATGGTGGACGGGTTATGACCTTCCAAATTATCACGATCTTTATTAACCCTAAATTGTTCTCTCTTATTCTATTGATGGGGATACAGACAAGTAAAAAGTATCGTGTAATTTGGGGATCATAACCCTTATATATAATAATCAGATTATTATAAGGTTTGTTATTTCTAATTTGGCCCCTCATCAAATTGGATATAGCACTCTGGTATCTACACATTAATTCCATGACAATTATACCCTTAAGCCTTAAAACATTAAATCTTAATTAGATCACTTTAATTTAGGCTTAACCAAACATAACACATTTAATATTTACATGTGTGGCCCTACATGTTGGAATATTCCAACAATTATATGTTATTATGTCTTTTTTTCCTTCACAAGTCATAAAAATTTCATTATATTAATGCATATATAGAAAACTGTCTCTTAATACATTTGAAAAAACAAACATAAATTGCCAAATGTAAGCATTATTAATCAATAATTGGAGATATATCACAAAACAATCAAATATCGTTTCTTGCTGTTTGCGAAGCCCAACCCATGGGTAATGTAAACATTATCTCAGGTTAGTCAATCTTCTTCTTCAGATTTCTTTGTTTCTCATATCTCTGAAACACAGTCACTGGATTTCGGTAAAAGATGAGGAGATCTACCGGAGGATGTAGTAAAATTAAGGAAGGGTGCTTCTTCAAAGAATCAGTTAAACCTCGTTGCTCTATCAAAAGTCATAGCATGAAGAAGACTCGTAAGGATAGGAATATGTCGTCTGCTGATTTTGGGGATATTGTTAGAGGTAGAGATGGTTCGGGGAAGTTTAATGGGAGATGGAATTTAGAGGTTGAAGTAGCTAAAGTTATTGACAAAGGTGTGACTTTGGGTTATTTTAACAAATCGAATCTTGGTTGTGGGGGTGGTGACGAGCCTATGGGTAGTGAGAGGGTCAATTCCGGTTCTTGGAGATTAAGTGAAAAGGTTGCCAAAATCATTGAAACTAGGGTAGCATTGGGTTTCGATTTTCACGGCAAGGAGGGGCTAGCTGCTGTGGAGATTTCTAGGAAGGAAAGAGAGGATGAAGCCAAGTTTTTGGCTGGTAAATAGCCCTCTTTTGTGTTGTTCTCGGTTGTGGGCTTGTTCTCTTTTAATGTTAGTACTTACTTGGAATATTAGGGGTTTGGGAAGGTTGGAGAAAAGGAGGATGTTGAGGAATTTGGTATTGAGGACCAAACCGATCATTCTATTCATCCAAGAATCAAAATTGAATTATTTTAACTCTAGAATTACTAAAGCTTTAGGTGGTTCGCTTCTTTCGAAAGGCATTGGCGTGGAGGCAAGTGGTTCTGCGGGTGGTGTTATCACCCTTTGGAATGAAGATTTCTTTGAAGCTAGGTCTTGTATTCATAATAATCGACGTATTATTGTGGTTGGTGTGTTATCTAAAATTAGGAAAGATGTTGTGTTTTGCAATGTGCATGCAGCTAATGAAGAACATGGCAGGGTTCAGTTATGGAATTTCATTTTAGAAGCTCAAGTTTCTCTGCCTGATCCATGGGTTATTAGGAGAGATTTTAACATTGTTTTTTATCACAGTGAGAGGATTGGTGGTCTTGGAAGTGTAAGATCTATGAGGAACTTTAAATTATTTGCAAATATGGCTAGTGTGGTTGACATTCCCATGATTAGCTTGGCTTTTACATGGTATAATAATAGGGAAAACGGGTCATGGGCAAGATTGGACTATTTTCTTTGTAATCCTTTGTTCCTATTTGATTCCCAAATCTGATTCAGAAGGGTCTTGAAAGGAGTTTGTCTGATCACAATACTATGATTATTGGTGAACAGGAGGTGGATTGGGGTCCCAAGCCGTTCCGCTTTTTCAATGGTTGGTTGGAGGATAAGAAGTTCATGGAAGGGGCTAGGTCCTACTGGGCGAAGTGTGTTGGTGGAGGTTCGGTTGGATCGAAAATCATGCTCAAGGTTAAGGTCGTTAAGCATCATTTCAAGTCTTATTTAAAGAATAGGAAGGTTGAGGGTAATAAAATAAAGTCCTACTCAGCGGACGAAAACTTTCTCTATCAAAATTTCTCTAAAAAAATGGGGAGCTTTTCACGAAGAGCGTTTGGCAGAGATGGGGTTAGAAGAGAGTTCACTAGAGTTGGTGTCCGAAGAGAGTACATGAGCAATGGAGATAGTGGAAGTGATGGTCTCAATACTCAGAAGGATTTCCGTGACAGGTTGGTTTCAGTATTCGTTGATAACTTGAGCCATGAGGTGGATGTGGCTGGATTATGGGGAATCTTCAAACCTTTTGGTTTTGTGCGGGATGTGTTCCTATCTCCAAAAACAAGTAACAGGAGAAGTCTCTATGCCTTTATTCGATTTGCTACGAGAGAGGAAGCTGATAAGGTGGTCAAGTTGGTGAATGGTATGCATGTTTATGGAAGGCCTATTCAAGCAAGAGTAGCAGCGTATGGATGGTCTAACAGAAGGGAAAGGACGACGGCCCGACCGTGGTTTCAGTCAGGAGGTGAAGGGGGTAGAAAAGAAGGGGGGTTTAGGGGCAAGGCGTCAGTTTGGAAAGGAGGGCAGGAAAGAGATGTTCAACGAAAGGGGGTGGTGAATGCCCATTTCAGAAGATCCTTTGCGGAAGTGGTGGAAGGAAAGGCTGATAGAGGGGTTAGAGGGGAAGAGAAGATTCAAACGTTGGAGTGGACGTGCTCTCAAAAGGAAGGAGAGTGGTTGTCCAAATGTGCAGTGGGAGATATGAAACAGTTCAATTCTGTCAACAACGTGAACAAACGCCTTGAGGATAGGGATTTTGTTTTTTCCTCTGTTTTCTTGGGAGGAAGAAAGGTCCTATGGTGTTTTGAAACTCAGACAGAAAGAGAAGGTTTCATTCGAAACTCCTTTTTCTGGAAGGATTGTTTCGTGTCTATGAACAGAGTTTCAGATTCGTTTACGAATAAGACGAGACTTGCGTGGGTGAATGTATGGGGTGTCCCGTTAAGTAGTTGGTGCGAACAGTTTTTTATCACTTTAGGCAACAAATTGGGTGAATCTCTTCTGGTGGAGGAAGATACCATTAAGAGATAGAGGATGGATAGGGGAAGGATACTATTGTCACTTCCAGTTAACAAAGTGTTGGCGAATAAGATTAATGTGGTGGTTAAAGGGGCTACTTTTCCGGTTAAAGTGGAGGAAGATGAGAAACCAATTGATAAAAACTGGATTAACCTTTTTCTGGGTTTGAGAAGCATGAAGGCTGATTCAAATTTGAATTTTTGGTCAGAGGAGGAAGAAACGAAGTTTCAATCTGAGGAAGAAGAAGGACAAGTCCCGTCAGGAAAAGGGGTGGGTCGTTGTCAGAATGATGGGAAAGGTGTCATAGACAGAAGGGGCTCTGATCAGAGGAGTGATCAGGAAATAGGGGAGTTAGGTGAGGTGGGGAAATCGATGGCTGATAAGGTTGTAAAAAGGGTGGAGAATAAAGGGAAAGGTATATGGTTTAAGAAAGGTAAAACGCAGGCTGTGGCAATCTATGACAGAAAGGCTAAGTTGGACCTAGAGAAAGGAGTCAGGCGGCCTGCAGAAAAGGTGTCAGAGAAAAGTTTTTTTTCAACCTCATCTGATGATAGTCCCATTCGATGGAAGGGTGAGTGCTCTAATGTGAAAGGGGCTAAGGGTCTACAAAGCCCATCTTTGGACCAGATTTTAGTGGCCCATGCGGGCTTCGCAAGCAGGCCCCAGAGCCCTTCAATGGTCCAAGTTCAAGTGGCCCATAGAAGGTATTCATCGAAAGGCCCTGTTAGCAGAATGGTAAAGGAGGGTGATGAAGTTAGGAGGAGTAAATCCCACCAAGCAAGCCATTTTTCTAATTTTGATATTAGTTTGGATGAAGGGGCTGGTCGGATGGGAGTGGAGGGGAGATGGAACTTATGTGAGGTAAGTGCGGGTCAGGTGGTTGTTAAAAAAAGGACTCATATTACGGATGAACATGACAAGCAGGATGATGATTCTGTAAGCAGGGTGGAGGACACGTTCAGGGGAGAAGGGGGTAGAGGTGAATGTGATTTGGACTCAGAAGGATTGAATCAGTCTGTAAGCTCAGGGGAAGGATCAGATCAGTCCACAAATTTGGGGGATGGGTCAGAAGAAGGGATGCTGGTTCCTTTGGGAGATAAGAAGGCTAAAGATCTGGGAGGAATAGAGTTAAGTGTTTGTCTTCCTACATCTGATCAACCTTCGAAGAAGAGAGAGAGGATAAAGGGGAGATCAAGTAAAATGCATGGGATGAAAACTAGAAGGGATATGAGGAAAACAATGGATGAGCAGACTGTTAGAAAGAGGGAAGCAAGGAACTGTGAGCAATGGAATTTAAATTCAGAACTTGAAAAAGTGGTGAGGAAAAAAGCAGAGAGGGGAGTTGACTTTAGTACTGCTTCTCTAGAAGTGGAAGTCGCGAAAGTGATAGAGACTGGTATTGCTTTGGGCTTCGACTTCAATGGGATAGAAAAAGAAATGTCTTAGCAGCTGGTGCAGAGGGAGCTAGAGGATGAGTTAATGACACTCTTAATTGACTCAGCTTCCGGTTGTAAGGTTAGTGGTTTCTTTGTTTCAATGTTAGTGTTGTCTTGGAACATAAGGGGTCTTGGGAGAGGAGAGGAGAGAAAGGCTGTGAGAGACTTGGTTAGGCTTCACAAACCAGTTTTTTTATTCATTCAGGAAACCAAACTGAATTCTTTTGATGGTAGGACCTTTTCTGCTCTTGGTGGTTCGGTTTTAACTAAAGGTTTGGGGGTGGAGGCTGTGGGTTCGGCAGGTGGGTTGATTTCTTTATGGGATGAAAACTTCTTTAAGGTGCATTCTTGTATTTTGAATAGTAGATGTATTATTGTTGCGGGAGAAATTTTGAGTTTGAAAAAAGTTGTGGCTTTTTGCAATGTTTATGCTCCTAATGTCGAAAATGAAAGAAAATGTCTGTGGTCGTTCTTAGAAAATGCTCAAAATTCTCTGCCGGTACCTTGGTGCTTGGGTGGGGATTTTAATACGATCTTGGATCCTTCGGAAAGAAGAGGGGGAGCCTGTAATATGGGCTCTATTAGAAATTTTAATGAGTTCATTTTAAGAGCCAAGGTGGTTGATTTGCCGTCACAAGGATCGGTTTTTACTTGGTCGAATTTTAGAGAAAATGCTTCTTGGGCTAGACTTGATAGATTCTTGGTATCCCCCATAATTCTGGCTTGGTATCCAAAAATGATTCAACGTAGCTTACCTTTTAGCATCTCGGATCATTGTGTGGTTTCGCTAGGGGAGCCTAAGATGGATTGGGGGCCGAGTCCGTTTAGATTCTACAATGAATGGTTAGATGATAAGGATTTGATGGGGGTGGCGAGAAAAGAGTGGGAGGGATGCAAGGCTACAGGTTCTCAAGGATTGAAGTTGAGTGCAAAGGTGAAGGCTACTAAGAATTGCTTGAAGACTTGGCAACGGGGTTTTAAAAGAGATGACAATTCTTTTAAAAGTTTACAAGACAAACTGGTGAGGCTGGAAGAAAGAATCAGATTAGAAGGCTGGACTATTGGGTTGAGGATGGAACGCCAGAATGTTGTGGCTGCCATGTGGAAAAGGTTGCGTAGTGAGAAGGCTCAATGGTGGCAAAAATCAAGAATTAAATGGCTGGCAGAGGGTGATAGGAATTCTCGGTTCTTTCATTGTGTGGCGAACTCAAGAAGAAGATTGAACTATATAGGGGACATTCTCATTGGAGGGGTGAGATGTTCAGATCCAGTTTTGATTAGGGGAGGAGTGTGGGATCATTTCAACAATCATTATAAGAAGAGTGGAGGCTCAAGACCGAAGATTAAAGACCTATATACATGCAGAATTTCTCAGCTGCAGGCGACAGACCTTGAAAAGGATTTTTCAGCAGAGGAGGTGTGGGAGGCTATTGAGGGGTGCGATGGTAATAAGGCTCCGGGTCCGGATGGCCTAAACATAAATTTTATCAAGAGTAATTGGGATGTGATTTGTCCCGATTTCATGAATTTTCTAAAGGATTTCCATAGAGATGGGGAGATTGTAAAATATTTGAATAAGACTTTTATTGCTCTAATTCCTAAGGTTGGAAATCCTAGTCATTTGGGGGACTTTAGACCTATTAGCTTGGTTGGAGCTATGTACAAGGTGTTGTCCAAGGTTTTAGCCAATCGTTTGAAGAAAGTCATGAATACGATCATTGGGGAGCCTCAAATGGCTTTCGTTCAAAACCGCCAAATCATTGATAGTTTTGTGGTTGCGAACGAAATTATTCATAAGTGGAAGAAGGATCCGGTGGGGGGTATTGTGGTTAAGCTTGATTTTGAAAAGGCTTATGATAGTGTAGATCATTCGTTTTTGGACTTCATGTTGGAGACTTTAGGCTTCGGGAGAAAATGGAGGAATTGGATTTATTGGTGTATTTCTTCGCCAAAAATGTCGATCCTCGTTAATGGTAGTCCTACGGATGAATTCGGGATTGGTAGAGGCCTTCGTCAAGGGGATCCGTTATCCCCCTTTCTTTTCATTATTGTGAGCGAAGCTCTTAATGGTTTGTTTAAGAATGCGGCTGACCTGCAGTTGGTTAAAGGGGTTGTCTTGGGGGATAACAAGGTGCATGTTACCCACTTACAATTCACCGATGACACGATACTTTTCGTCCATCCGAATATGGAGTTTATTAGGAACGCAAAGAGGATTCTTAGATGCTTCGAACTTGTGTCCGGGCTGCGTATTAATTTTCACAAGAGCTGCCTTGTTAAAGTGGGGAAAAAATTTAATTCGGATATGGGTTGGGCTGAGGCGTTTAAATGCAAAAAAGCGTCCCTTCCGCTTGTGTATTTAGGTCTTCCTCTTGGAGCTAATCCAAACTCTAAGGCGTTTTGGTCCCCTATTATCCGAAGATTGGAAACTCGGTTAGCTCCGTGGAAAAGGAAATTTATCTCTAAAGTAGGGAGGCTTGTGTTAATTAAATCGGTTTTGTCTAGTGTTCCTACGTATTTTCTCTCAGTTTTTAAGATCCCAATAGGGGTGGCGAAGAGTATAGAGAAGCTTCAACGTGACTTTTTTTGGGGGATCAATGGTCAAAAAAGGAAAGTGCACACGGTGGAGTGGGATGATCTTTGTAAGAGCAAGAGGGCTGGCGGCCTTGGGATTGGCCATGTGGTCGACAAAAACAATGGCCTCTTGGCCAAATGGGTGTGGAGGTTTGGTATGGAGACCAATTCGTTATGGAAAAAGGTGATTTGTGCTTCTAATAGGATTGATATTCGGTTTCTCCAATGGGATTGGAAGGGGGGTTGCAATGACTAGTATTTTGTGAGAGCTATTAGTTCGCTTTTCAGACATGGTTCTCAGACGGAGCAGTTGATCAAGGAAGGTTTTCAGGTGGTGATTGGGGGTGGGGATAGATGTCGGTTATGGTCAGAGGTCTGTATTGATGGGATTCCCTTGAGAGAAATCTTCCCTAGAATTTTTGCTCTTTCTTCCTTTAAGGAAGGTTTGATCAACGAGTATGGGAGGTGGCACAACAATCAGTGGCAGTGGGATGTGAAGCTAAGACGGCAAATTTTCGACTGGGAAAATGAGCAATTGGGACGCTTTTTGTCTTCCTTACAGAGGGTAGAGATGAAGGAAAATTTTTCTGATTCTATGGCTTGGATGTTTAATTCTAATGGAATGTTCTCGGTGAAATCTTTTCGGCACAAGCTGGAATGTACTAATGGGGATTTTTGTGACAGTTCTAGTCTTCTTTGGAAAGGCTTAAGCCCTCCCAAAGTCGAGATCTTTGCGTGGCAGCTAAGGAGGGGCAGGGTTTTGGTTAAGGATTACCTCCAGCGGTGTGGGATTTTGCAAGGGCAGCCTTCTGTCTGTGTTTTGTGTAAGGACAGTAGTGAATCAATTGACCACCTTTTTATCCAATGTAGGTGGGCGTGGAGAGTGTGGAGCTGCAGTATGTTATGGTGGGATGTGAGTTGGTGTGCCAACAAGTCCATCAAGGAGTGGATGGATGCTTGGAAGGGGTTTTGTTCAGCTGAAAATCAGAGGAAAGCGTGGAATACCCTGTTTTTTGCGATTATTTGGACGATTTGGGAACATAGGAATAATTGTATTTTTAGAGATCAAGAGGCTCTTGTTGATAAGGCGGTGGACGATGTCAAATTTAGGGTGGCTTGGTGGTTTAAGTACTACGGTAAAGGTAGCAAACTTCCGGTGTCCGTGCTTTTACTTAATATCAAGGAGAGTTGCGTCTCAGCGGTTCGCTCTATTAATAAGGCCAAAGTTAGATGGAAGCCTCCGGAGGCGGGTACTCTTAAATTCAACGTTGATGGGGCGTCAAGAGGTATTAATGAAAATGCGGGGATAGGAGGTGTGTTGAGAGATTCGGATGGCCGCTGGCTGTGTCGCTTTTCTATCTCTGTTGGCAATAAAGATTCAAGAACTGCTGAGGTTTTGGCGATTTTAAAAACGTGTGAGTTGTGTAAGATGTATGGTAGTTTGGAGGGTTGCAGTATTCAGGTGGTTAGTGATTCGTTGGAAGCGGTGTCTTGGGTTAATAATTTGGAAGACTTTGGGAATATTGATAATCTCCATGCAATCAGGGATATTAGAGAGTTTATTCGTAGTTTTGATGGTCTCTCTATCATTTTTAATCCAAGATCTACAAATGAGGATGCGGATCGCTTGGCTAAGAGAAGTTCTAGAGGTGGTGAGGATGTTGTGCAGTGGTTCTAGTTTTAGTGGGTTGGGTCGGGCTGGGGTCCGGTTTGTGTTGTTTTCTCGTTTTTGTTTTTGCTGCCTGTTGTGCCTTTGCTGTCTGTTTTGGCTTGGGGTTGCCTCCTTTTTGGCTTGTGAGGGCGGTGTCCCCCTCCTGGTTGCTTGTTGTTTTGTTTCCTCTGCCTCTTTTCCTCAATAAATGGCTATTGTTCAAAAAAATAAAATAAAGTCCTTAGAAAAGGAGCTGGAAGATATAGAAAAGAAGGCAGTGGTGCAAGGTTAGGTGGAAGTTTTGAGGAAAAAGCGTTCAGACTGTTTGGTGAAATTATGGAAGCAGATTAGGTTGGATGAACAAAAATGGAAACAGGTATCAAGGATTAGATGGTTGAAGGATGGTGACAGGAATTTTAAATTTTTCCATATTTGTTCTAATGTTAGAAGGAAGGCAAATTTTATTGGTGATTTAACTATTTCCGGTGTGAGGTGTTGTGGGCTGTCGGAAGTTAGAGAAGGTGTTTTTTCCTTTTTTAAAGCTCACTTCAAGAAGGAGTTTCGGTTTAGACCAAGTTTGAGCAATCCCCCTCTCAAGCAGATTTCTGACATGGAGAAATGTGACCTGGAAGCCTAGTTTTCAGTTGACGAAGTTTGGAAGGCTTTGTGCGATTGTGACAATAACAAAGCGTTGGATCCTAACGGCCTTAATTTAAATTTTGTCAAATCAAATTGGGATTTGATTAAAGAAGATTTTATGAATTTCTTGCATGGTTTCTATAGGGATGGTTCGGTGATCAAGGATTTGAATTGTACTTTTATAGCCCTTATTCCGAAGGTGAAAAATCTGGAATCTTTAAAGGAGTATAAGCCTATTAATTTGGTTGGTTCCCTATATAAGGTCTTGGCTAAGGTTTTGGCAAATAGGATTAAGCATGTGTTGAATTCGGTGATTGGTCCTACGCAAATGGCTTTTGTTAAAGACTGTTAGATTTTAGATAGTTTTGTAGTTGCTGAGGAGGTAATACATTCTTGGAAGAGAGATAGAAAATGTGGTCTTCTAGTAAAGCTCAATTTCGAGAAAGCTTATGATAGTGTGGATCACGATTTTCTGATTGAGGTTTTGGCCAAGATGGGTTTCAGTGTTAGGTGGCTGGAGTGGATTAGATGGTGTATTGAATCGCCTTCTATGTCTGTATTGGTGAATGGCTATCCTACGAAACAATTCCCAGTTGGGAGGGGGCTGCGTCAAGGTGATCCGTTGTCACCTTTCTTGTTTAATATTGTTGTGGAAGTCCTAAGTAGTATGTTTTTCAAAGCTAAAGAGTTGGGTATGGTTTGCAGTGTCGGTTTTGGTAATGGTTCTATTCATATCTCCCATCTACAGTTTGTTAATGATACAATTTTGTTTTTAGAACCCGAGCTAGAATATCTCTTAAACGCTAGGAGAATTTTAAGATTTTTTGAACTTATCTCTGGTTTGAAAATTAATTTTCATAAATCTTGCATTGTTAGAGTTGGAAAGAAAGGGGTTAATGAGGTGGATTGGTCTTCCATTTTTCATTGTGCTTTTTCTTCTCTTCCGGTTACTTACTTGGGTCTTCCTCTTGGTGGGAACTTGAGTGGGGAAGTGTTTTGGAGACCGGTTATTTCCAAGGTGGAGCAGAGAGTGGCTCCTTGGAAGAGATCTGTTCTATCAAAAGGTGCAAGACTTGTTCTTATTAAGGTGGTGTTGTCTAGTTTTCCCTCTTATTTTATGTCAGTATTCCCTATTCCTGCTGTGGTTGCAAAGAAACTGAAAAAGTTCCAGAGGGACTTCTTTTGGAATGATGGTCTCTTAAAAAAGAAAATGCATGTTGTGGATTGGGAGACTACTTGTTAGAGCAAAAGGAATGGTGGTCTGGGTTTTGGGAGAATGAGAGACAAAGGTTTAAGTCTTTTGGCCAAATGGATATGAAGGTTTGGGAGAGAGGAGACCACTCTTTGGAAGAAAGTGATTTGTGTTAAGTATGGTCTTGGGCAAAATCCTTTACTCTAGAAGAGAAATTCGGTAAAGTTTGGTTCTCAATTCTTCAAGGTGATCAGCCGGTTTTTTGATAAAGATCATAGAGCTTACAGCATTATTAGAAATGACTTCCAGGTAGTGGTAGGTAGTGGTGAGCGTGTGCGCCTTTGGCAAGATATCCATTTGGACAATATTCCGCTTAAAAGTGCTTTCCCAAGAATTTTCGCTTTGGCTAATAACAAAGAAGGTATGATTTCAGAGTTTGGTTGTTGGGTTAATGATAACTGGTTATGAGATGTCAAGCTTAGAAGATTCCTTTTCGACTGGGAGGTTGAGCAATGGAATTGCTTCTTGTTATATCTGGCTAATATTTATGTCAAGAAGAATATGGGGGATGCTTTGGCTTGGTCTTATTGTCCTAATGGCATATTCTCAGTGAGCTCATTCAGAAGATGTTTAGAATCTAACATTGGAGTGGCTCCTTCCTTTCTTGACTTTCTCTGGCAGGGAATCGTTCCACCTAAAGTATAGGTTTTTACATGGCAATTGTTAAAGGGCAGAATATTGGTGAAAGATGTCTTGCGAAAATTTAGTGTTGGTCAGGTTTTAAATTTCGATTGTCCTCTATGTGGTATTGGTATGGAATCCATTGATCATTTTGTTCCTTCTTTGTGCTTGGTCTTCTAAATTATGGAGAACAAGTATGGGATGGTGGGGTGTTAATTGTCGTTCTAACTCCATTGTCTTGGAATGGCTTGAAGGCTGGTTTGTTTTATGTCCTTCCCGTTCAAGGAAGAGGGTGTGGCTGTGTGGGATACTTTGTTTTTTCCTGTCGTGTGGACTATTTGGGAAAGTCGTAATGAAGTGGTGTTTCGCGATAGTCAAGTTGATCTGTGTAAAGCTTTGGATACTATCAAGTTTAGGGGTGGCTCTATGGTTTAAGCACCATGGTAGTGGATCCAACTCAGACTTATCTTTACTCATTTTAGATTTAAATGAAAGGTGTGTGGATGCTCCAAGAGTCAAGGTTGCTAGGTGCAGCTCATGGTTTCCACCTGCTGATATGGATTTATTTTTTAACGTGGATGGTTCTGTTAGTGTTAGCTCGGGGAATGTTGGTCTTGAAGGAGTGCTTAGAGACTCAAGAGGAAAGGTTTTGTGTTTGTTTTCGTTTTTCATGGGTATTATGGACTCTGATTCTGCTGAAGTTCATGCTATCCATCGAGCTTGTCAGTTATTAGCATAAAATATATCCTTCTCTCATCGTAACATTACTATCATTAGTGATTCCAATCGCACTGTGTCCTGGATCAATGGCATGGAATTTGGTAATTTTCGGCTGTTTGGTTTGATTCAAGAAATTCGCCATTTCAAGTGTGCTTTTTTTTGGTATCTCTTTCAAATTTATGCCAAGGGAGTAGAATTCTCTTGCGGACTGTTTAACGAAAAATGGCTATGTTGGCTGTGGTGATAGATTGCAATGGGGTGCTTGATGTTTGTGCTTCCTATCTGTTGCTAGCTTTCTGGTTTTGTTTGCTTGGTCTCGATCGTTAACTTTGTTGCTGTTATTTGGAGATTTTTTGTATCCTTTGTACTGTTGGTGTTTTGGTCTCACTTTTGTGTTTTGCTTTGGTTGCTTGGGGCAGTATGTTTCTGCTGCTCTCTATCGGTTCTTTCTTGATTTTGGTTGCTTGTACCCCTGCCTTTTAGTGGCTTTTATTCAATAAATCAGCTGTTTCAAAAAAAAAAAAAAAACATGTTCCAAGTGTTGAACTCATCAGTCTGTTACTTGACTATTAAGAAATCTTAATATAGCATCTGAAATGTCCATTTTGTTTCTTTGTGCCATTGACTGGACTACAAATTCATTTTCTAGGGTTCAGGAACTAGCAAAGGAATCTGAAAAAAAAAAAAAAAAAAAAAAAAATATATATATATATATATATAGAAACAAAAAACTATCACAACCTCCCTGGGCTAGCTATGCCTGCAAAGACAGAAAAATCAAAATAAATTTCAACAAGCACCTTTATCACATAACATATAATTTATATTCATTACTTTTGTCATATATAGCACACACACACTACCATGTCCATGTCTTCATTGATCAAAATGATATGGTGGAATGGGATAGATACATTTAGCGTTACTACGGTAGATATTACCGAAGATCATGCATATCTGCCCTGCACATTTGGTACAATGATCAACTCTGCAAGGACATGGGATGGAACCCCAAGAGAAAGAAAGGATTCTTTGCTGAACTGTTTGAGCCTCATGGACCAATAGATTATGGATCGTTCTTCTGTCGATGGGAATGGAACTTGAACTGGTTTCGAAACTAATATTTGTTACCAGAAAGCACTATTCCAGAAAGTGTTTTCTCTTTTGTTTTGCTATAGATGAAATATATATTTGAATCATGTACTCAAAACAATCATAAAATGTAAAATCTAGAGACCTGCCAACATATAGAATCAGAATTGAAAGTATATGAAATGTTATCAGGAAATAAGAAGAAATTATCAGGAAATGTTAGAAGACACTTCATGAAATGCAAAGAATGAATATGTCATATATTATTGCCCATTACCTGAAAAATCCAGTTTCCATGCGCAAGACCATAAAGAGAGTCACAACCATAGAAACCACACTCCACAGCTCATTCAAACTCAATAAAAATAGAAACTTGAAGATACCCCAGTTGAAAAATCATGCCATTTATTGAAAATAAACACTTTATAAGTTTAATTCAAGTCGAGTTTGGTACTATTTCTCATCAAAAATCAACATCAAAATCGGTTAAACCAACCAATTAAGTCAATGTGAACATAATTGTATATAACAATCAGTACATATAATATTATTAATCAGTAAGAATTGATGTGTTTGTTCTTGAAAGAAGAGCAATCAGTAAAAATTGAATGACATTTAATATAGATACATGTCAATCAAGGTGTCGTACACATCACCTGCCTGTATCTGCTTCAAATAATCGAATGACATTTGTTCTTGAAAGGAGAGCAATCAGTAAAAATTGAATGACATTTAATATAGTTACAGGTCTTGTTGAATCCATGGTTGGTAGAAGTAGTATTGATTATTACCTGCAAATCAACCAATTAGAAGAAGAAGAAGAAGCCGTGCTGCTGCTTCCATTGAAGCAAATTTAATTGCTTTATATAATGACCTGCAAATATATACAGGAATAGCGACTCAGCATTAGGGTTTCTTTATATATAAACATCGAATCATCATACAGTGATGAAGAAGGAAGCTTTAATGGGCAAGATTCAACCTTGCCTGGATTCCCAGAATCAGTTCCAAGAAACTGACTTGTTTCGGTCGTCAATCACTCATCGGACTCAAAAACCAATCAGAAGCTGGCGTGTGTGAGCACGTCAACGATTTTGGCTGAAGTGGAAATTACCTGCCTCGCCACGTCATCAGATTGGTGCTGATGTTCTCTGCCACGTGGGTAAATGGGTGTGACGTGCCCTAGCATGTCAATCCATCCGCTGATGTGGCCGAGCACATCATCTAACAGACGCTGTCGTGCCTTGGACACCTAATATAAAATGGACTGACGTGTTTTGACATGTCACCACACATTCGCTGATGTGTCCGGGTACTTCAGCACACGTGCGCTGACGTGACAAAACATTTCAGCCAAATCCATTGACGTGCTCACGCACGTCAGCATTTGATTGGAGCAAAAAAAATTTCTGTAACTAGAGAGAGAGAGAGAGACGTAGAAACCGAACGAGATTGTTGGAGATATTGTTGTTGTTTTCATGGTCGGTTGTCGTCATCGTCTAATGAGATCGAAGGTGGTGGTGTTGTCAAGGACTGATCTTTTTGCCATGGACGGATTTCTTCAAGAATTTTATTTTCTCGGGAAAGTGACAGACAGACAGAGCACAGGAAAAATTCCTCTTCTTAGATTTTAATTTTATTTTGTTATGTTCAAATAAATCCTATAGGTTTTCTTGTGAATGTTCAATGTCAAGATTGCAAAAACAAAACTGATACGAAATCATAGAATTGCACTACAAAGGTTTTGCTGTTTTCTGTAATTAAAAAGGTGAAATTGCAGAAAGGTCTTTACTTAATTAGCCTAATAAATCAGTGCCAAAACAAAGGGCTCTATCATGTGAATCTGCAGATGGGTATTATATATGAAGCATCATACCCAGCTGTAGACAATGAGAATCTTCACAACTTTGATAACTATCTAAATTGAATAAAATATTTGTCATGAACTCATTATTGAATCTATATTCTAACTCAAATTAATCCAAGTTTTGTTTTTACACCAATTTGGTTACTGGAAATCAATCATGCATCAATAGGATTTTTATTTTTTTTTTGTATATTTTTGTATCTTTTTGTACCAAACATTTTAGGTAAAGGAGAGATGGTAATATGATAGAAATGATTTTTTTTTTTCATTGTATATTTTTGTATCAATAGGATAATAAAAGTATATTTCTAATAGTAGGGTTTAGGGTTTAGGGTTTAGGGTTTAGGCTTTTTCTGGTTGTCTGCTGGTCTTTTGTTTTGTCGCTTTTTTTCTTGGTTGTTTTGTGGTGTGCGTTTGGGGGTTGGTGTGTGCTCGGGGGTGCCCTGGGTCTGGGCTTGTTTTGCTCGTTTGTTGTTTTTGCTGGCTTTGTGCCTTCCATTAAAGTGCTTTTTCAAAAAAAAAATATATTTCTGTATAAGTATGACTACACTGTAAATTTTTATGATGATCTAGTTGTTGAAGATGTTGAGGAGACAGACTCTGGATTTGATCAAATGCCTTGACAAGCACTCAATTCCTTCTTCAAGATCTTGAATGCTTGACTCCAATTCTTTAAGTTGGTTTTGCACACAAATGATGTTATCAGACTTGCTTGTCAAGGTAGACAATGCAGCATCCACCTTTGCAAACTCATTCATGTATGTTTCTAGATCTTCTTCTTCGCATGGTATTCTTTTTGAGTGACATAGCTTGGAAACTAATGACCACCCACTCTTTGATGAAGCCTTTGGTCCTGAGATAAGAGACAACATGGACTCAAACACAGTGAAAGTGATTGCTTCGACATCTCTTAACATGGTGATCGTCTCAAGTTCCTCGCTGATCTTAGAGGAACATTTGTTTTCCATGTCTTTCAAGGCCTTCTTGATTGTCTTCTTCACTGCCTTCCTAGATGTCAAGTATTTCTTAACTTCACTTGAATTTCATCACCCCGTCTCCTACGCAAAACTGATTGAAGTCCTTGTACACACTCCTTTGTTTGCAACAAGGAATCCTTAGCAATGCTAGAGACATCCAAAATCCTAAGCGATCCATTCAACAGCTCATTGGCCAATTTATTTTGCTGATCTTGGCCTAAGGCTTGTTGAATGAGGGGCAATTGGAGCAACTTGTCGACACAATCATGCAAATCCCGAAGGCCATTGATTTCAAGGCATATCGAGGATGATGATGATGGTGAAGTTGCTTGAGAAGACCTTAATCTGGTCAAATGCTGATCAACTTCAGAAGTGATCGGGTGTGGTCTGAAGGGCAAACTGTTTGAGCGAACGTGGTGAGATTGGATGTTTGAGAGAGAACCAGCCATTTTTGTTTCTAGCTAATGAAAAAAGCCTAGAAAGTCGATTGTTCAATTCAAATTGCTTTCATTTTGCTGCCAAATGCTACACACGCACATATATATATATATATATATATTAGGAGATGTGGGGAGACAAGAGGAATCTCTTCCTCTTCAAATTGATATGATCAATTAGTAACATGTTTTCGAACTGGATCTAAACATAATATCAGCAAATTTTCTGCATTGTCTCCTGCCACCACCTCTTCAACCTGTTTTAATATGCTCTAATTTCAAACTACCTGTAGCTCAAATGAACCATAAAAAATGCAATACACGAATGGCATTGACTGTCCAGAGGATGCAATCCAGATTGGCTTGCCTTTCAATACAAAACACAATGACTGTGACACTTATGCATACTTATATATTAGATTAAATTATGCAAAAATGTTGCACAATTTACCACAGAACATAGAGACAAGCAACACGTTTTGCATTGATCGAAACGAGCATGTGAGATTTCAGCCTACCATGTGAATCTCAATAATTGATCATTTTCAATCTACAGACAAATGGAATCTAAATACCAAATGCATGAAACTTTGTCATAATGTAAACTAATCAGTGAGTCTCTAAGGTAAAATTAAACAATTTGCAACACACGAGTACTGGGAATTAAATATGAAACATCATATCCAGCTGTATCTGCTTCTCTGTTGGAGACAATGGCTGTGAAATTGGTCATGGATGTGTAAAATATTAACATCTAAGGAGGCACATACATGCATCTTTCTTCAAGCTTATTATCTGGTTATGGTATATACATATATGCAAACATGTGGCACAATTCACCAAAAGGTGGGGACAAACAAGAAGTTTTGCATTAAGTGAAGCATGTGAACTATGAATCTGATCAATAATTGATCATCTTCAATCATCTACCAAGCGAAGAGACAATGAGAATCTTCACAGCTTCTAATTGAATAAAAAATTTGTCATAAACTCAAATTAATCCAAGTTGTTGTTTTCACACCTCCGAATTGAAGTGGTTATATCAATTTGGTTATTGGAAATCAAGCATCATATACCAAACGGTGTAAAAAGTAAATGCAATATAGGTAAAGGAGAGAGATGATAATATGATAGGAATGATTTTTTTTTTCATTGCATATTTTTGTATCAATAGGATAATAGGAGTATATTTATGTACAAGTATGACTACACTGTAAATTTTTATGATGATCTAGTTGTTGAAGATGTTGAGGAGAGAGACCCTAGATTTGATCAAATGCCTTGACAAGCACTCAATTCCTTCTTCAAAATCTTGAATGTTTGATTCCAATTCTTTAAGTTGGTTTTGCACACAAATGATGTTATCAGACTTGCTTGTCAAGGTACACAATTGAGCATCTACCTTCACAAACTCATTCATGCCCGACTCCACTTCCTCACATGCTATTCTTTTTGAGTGAATTAGCTTGGAAACTAATGACCAGCCACTCTTTGATGAAGCCTTTGGCCCAGAGATAAGAGACAACAAGGACTCAAACACTGTGAAAGTGGATGCTTCGACCTCCCTTAACATGGTGATCGTCTCATGTTCCTCATTGGTCTTAGAGGAGCATTTGTTTTCCATGCCTTTCAAGGACTTCCTGATTGTCTTCTTCACTGCCTTCCTGGAAGTCAAGTATTTCTTAACCTCACTTGAAATTTCATCTCCCCTTCTTCTGCGTAAAACCGATGAAAGTCCTTGTACACGTTCCTTTGTTTGCAACAAGGCATCCTTAGCAATGCTAGAGACATCCAAGATCCAGAGAGATCCATCCAACAGCTCATCGACCAATTTCTTTTGTTGCTCTTGGCCTAAAGCTTGTTGAACGAGGGGCAATTGAAGCAACTTATCAATACAACCATGTAAATCATGAAGGCCATTGATTTCATGGCATATCGAGGATGATGATGATGATGATGTAGAAGTTGCTTGAGAAGACCTTAATCTACTCAAACGCTGATCAACTTCAGAAGTGATCGGGTGTGGTCTAGAGGGCAAACTGTTTGAGCGAACGTGGTAAGAAGCCATTTTTGTTTTCTTGCAAATGAAAAAGGATTAGAAAGTTGATTGTTAAATTCAAATTGCTTTCATTTTGTTGCCAAATGCAACATATATATATTAGGAGATGTGGAGGAGACAAGAGGAATCTCTTCCTCTTCGAATATGGATTAGTAACATGTTTTCGATCTGGATCTAAACAATATATCAGCAATTCTTGTGCAATGTCTCCCACCACCAGTGACTCAACCTTTTTCTTTAAGTTATAAAATCAAACTAGTAACTTCTCACAAATTAAAAATATATAACATTATAAGATGTTGCTGCTCATTGCTCCATAAAATATGCAATACACGAGTGGCATTGACTGTCTGATACAAAACAAGTGAAGCCAATCATGCAGTTTGGTTTGCCTTCCTATATGAAACATGATTGACTGTCAATAGAGCACGAGGCGCAGACACGAGGAATCTCATCTACAGATCTCAATTAAGTCCTTAACATGATCCTATCCTTTCGATCATAACGTTTTGTGTGCCAAAGTTTGCTCAATGTTTCCCAACCTCTCCACACACAATTATATGAACATATTAGATAAAATATTTGGTGCACGAGTGGCAGCAGTACCATTGAAGATATAATTAAACCAAAATGTTGCTACATATAATTAAACCAGCAGTACATGCTCTTATGGTTGATTTCGATACCACTCGTGCTGATTTAAATTTTTTAAGAGACTAATGTCTCCCATCAACCAGGTTCCCCAAGTCATCACCGAATTATTTTCTGCGCGAATGGCTTTGCCTGTTGACAGTCTTGGTTGTCATGCTAATCATTTGTTAAAACTTCCTGAAGATAATCAAAATTTGTTCATTTGCTCAATTTCTGCTAATGATTTATAATCAACAATTGATATACATGTATTTTTATTTTTTTTTCGATCATTTACAAGAATGTACAACAAAATTTTAATAACCACTATCATCATTTTTTAAACTAGCGGTTGAGGATGCTGAGAAGGGAAACTCTGGTTTCAATCAAACGCCTTAGAAGGCATTCAAGTCCTTCCTCAAGGTCTTAAATGCACAAGTCAGTCCAGCTTTCCAAGCGCGTTCTGCGAGTTATCAGCATTCATGTTACTTGATTTTCTAGACTTGTTTTCAATGAGAGAGTGCAATGTAGCATCAGCCTACTCGAATTCACTAACTTCAATGTATATAATTTGGTTTATGAATATATATTGTTGGAAAGGGACATGAGGAATCTCATCTGCTGATCTCTATACATCCTAACATGATCAAGCCTTCGATCTTCAACATTTTTTTTGTCGGTGTTTGTTCAATGTTTCCCACCACCCCATCTCTCCACACAAACAGATCTAGCTACATACAAACCTCAATAAAAAAAAAATGCCAACAAAAAAAAAAAAAAAAAAAAAAAAAAATTAGATAATATGAAGAACACATTAAAACAATGTCTCCACTTGCACAATAAACAAATCCTTCTTCTTCTTACACATTCATTTTATTAATGTATGATTGAGAGGGATCAAACTTCATATTCAATACATATAGTTTATATGTTTGCAAGTCTGTCATAGATAATGCAGTTATGGTAGATAGGAGACCATATTGTAGAGGCACTCGTGCTACGAATTTAAAACAGTATGTGTATCATTAGAATAATTAAGCCATGCACACAGTAACTTCTAAGAATGATTGAGAGAAAGGGACAGAGAGAGATGGTACATATTCTTCGCTCGTGGCAGTTTTGGATAATTTGGATAATAATTTGGATCTCAAGGCAGCGAAGGAACTGGTGGACAAAACGTCGGCAGTTTTTAAGGAAGGAATGTCAAAACATAAAGGTGAGCAAATAATTGAGAAGATGAAAGTCGTTAAGGCAAAAGTCATCATGGAGAAATAGGTAATGAAGGAACCCGGTGATGTTGGATTAGGGATGGCAATGGGGGAAGTTCGGGGCGGGGTGGCCTTCCCCGCACCCCACCCCATTTATTTTTTAAAAACTCATTCTCTCATAAAACCCCACCATAGATGGAGCGGGTTGGGGTGGGGCGGGGTACAACAGGGAGTGCTTTTTCCATCTCCACCCATTTACCCCATTTACCCTATTTATATTTTTTTATATTTAAATAATAAATATATAATCATTGAATATGATATAATATATAAAGTAGTAATTAATTCCAAGAAACGATTAAAAACATCTCATAAACATAATTCTTACAAGTAAATTCAATCATTTTCAAATATAAACCTAAAGAACGAGGTCAAAATATTTGAAAATCATAGCGTTAATCGTCTAATAGTTGCATTTATTTCTGTAGTTCTCTCTTTTTTAATTTGTTTCCACCCCATGTTGTTCTTGTATGTTTACACAATTTTCTCTTGATAACACCAATATTGGGTCTTCACTTTCTATTGCATCTGTATATATATTTGTGCCTACCTGAAGTAGTGATAAACGAATTAAATTTAATTCAAGAGTTGAGAATTATTAAAGTAATAAACTTGAAAAAAAAAAAAAAAAAAACTTACCGTATGTCCTCTTGTGTTTGAGGTTGAAGCTTCAATGATGAACTTTGAGTTGTTTGAGGATTAGAGACTTAAAATTGAAGTGAGCGGCTAGGGTTTTTTTTTAATAGTATTTTGTTTTGTTACTTTATATTAAGTAACAGTGAAGATATGTAAAATTAGGGTTAATTTATTTATATATATATATATATATTTCTTTTTCTTTTTGTAATATATTTATTTTCTTTAAAACTATGTACTTTAACTAAGTATTATTTTAAACGGGGTAGGGCGGGGTGGAGAGTATAAAATTCATCATCACCCCATACCTATTGTAGGTTAGACTATCTATCCCCATCTCCGCCCCATTCCCACCAAATTGAAACCCATCCCCACCCTAAAAGTGCTGGTCCCCACGGGGCCCCGTCCTCGCGGGGAATTTTGCCATCGCTATGTTGGATTGGCTGGAGCAACCAATGAGGAAGAAGAATAGGAAGGGGTGGAGATTGATCTAATTAGGAGACTCTCTGCTGAGTGCATTTTTAGGCTCGCAAAAGAAATAAATGGACTCACATTGGCTGAAGTTGCGAGAATTGGTTACATTATAATGTAGAAACGGGAAATGAAGGAACCACCAGCCATCCGGATTATGATGCCTGTGTTGGGTATAGCCTAATTTCATGTTGAGTTTGGTGAAGCCACCAATACTGACTTGAGTATTGTTGGGTTGGTGAAGCCATTAATCATTGTTGACAAATGGTTGACACCATTATTATGGTTGGTACAAATGGTTTATACCATTATAAGCCATTTGACCGTTGACATTTGGCACCACTATTACTCCTCCTTCCTAATACCTATCCGTAAGTCCGTTAAAACGGACACCCGATCCTTCCTCAAACTTTCGGACTAGCCAACTCGAAAAGCTCTACTGTCCAACTCCTGTAAACAAGCTTCACAATCCTTAATCATGGGTGAGACAGTATTTCTAGAAAGGATGAACCTCTTGATAATGTCTTTCGATAATTTGAGCTTTGATGACAAAACGAAGCCACAGTTGCCACCAACCTTGCTATTCTTTCACCCATCACTAGTAAGCTTCATCAACTCACCATCCTCTAACTAGGTATCATAGAATCGAAATGGGCAAAAACCCCAGTCCTCACTTGATTCCCCAATGATAATTGCACTATAATTCGAGACGCTCCTTGAAATCACTTTTTGGACTAGTTTGGAAAACCAAGACAGGATCTAAGGAGAAATAAGAAATCTGTCCAAACGCATCCAGGAAGCGAATTCTCTGTTATTAGACCAGGTGAAAGAGTTTCCAAGAGAGGGAATAATTGAAGTAGATTTTGTAGCAGATTTTGTAGATTCTGTAGCAGAGTTTCCAACAATAATTGAAGCAGATTTTGTATCTTATTCACTTTTTAAAGTACTTCCCTTGATGTTATAAATCTTTGGTGTAGAATTTTCTATTAAATGGTTCATAGTTCTTCCTTTTGATTCTTTTCTTGTTTTCTTGTCTGTGATAAATCAATGGAAAGACAATAGCATACTCATGAAAAGATGTAGTTTCATTGTTCTATACTTCTATTGCATTAGCAGGTGGAAACCTTCTTTTTTGCCTTCAATTGTCTGCTTGTTTCATTTTATTTACAAATGGCTTATTGCTTTCAAATGCATGTTGATTTTTATGGACCTTTGGAACCATGATTTATTGCCATAAAACTTGAACCAATTGCTCATTTTCAACCATTCCTACTTGTTTGTGTTCATATAATTAATTAGATTCTGATAGCCTCTAAATCGGTGTTGGATGATCTTGATAGAGCTTGATAGAGCTACTATACTTATAGATTCTATTTTCTTGATTGAGGTCATCAGATAGTAATATTACAACAAACTTGAAATGATTTTAGAATAATAAAAACATTTTTTCGAGTCCTTCCTCGTGGTCTTGAATGCACAAGTACTCCAGCCAGCTTTCCAAGCGCGGTCTGCGAGTTCTCAGCATTCATGTTACTTGATTTTCTAGACTTGTCTCCAATGAGAGAGTGCAATGTAGTAGCATCAACCCTCTTGAATTCGCAAACTTCAATTAATGTATACAATTTGTTTTATAAATTTGCCTTTCTCTTCATTAACATTGTGGGTTCAAAAATTAAATGGCACTATTTGGGGTTAGCTTTTCAAGACTGCCTCCACTTTAAAAACTTATGTTTAAAAGGCACTTATTATGGTGAACGGACAAAAATGCCGCCAAAAGTACTTCCACGTCAGTTATTTTGAAAATTTATGTTTCATTTTTAATTAGTTTTTTACTTTTCATTTAACAGAAAGAGTGAAGAGAGAAGTTACACAATTTGATTGTGTTTTGTAACTTCAACGATTTGATTTTGAATACCGATCGACTTGATTGTGTTTTGTTGGGTTATACATTCATTTTGTATTTTTACATTGTTAGATCTTGTTTCTAGGGGTTTTAGTTATAGACCTGGTTTCTGGTTTTCTGAGGCTAGATTGGGGAAGATGATGAATAGTAAATAGGTTAGTGAAAGTCCGGGCAGTTTATTAAAAGACTCGAGCAATTAAGTAAAAGGTTCGGGCAGTTAAGTAAAAGGCTAGGGCAGTTCATTAAAGGCACATATTATGGTGAATAAATAAAAATGCCTCCCAAAGTACTTCCATGTCAACTATTTTGAAAAATTATGTTTCATTTTTAGTTTTTTACTTTCAGTAATGCTACACATCCCACCTAAAATCCCACCATTTTCATCTCACTACATGTGACATGTGAGATGTCAAATTGTGAGTGAATACATGGGGTAGGTGGGATAAATCATCATTAATGTGTATCCACTCACAATTTGACACCTCATATGCCACATGTAGTGGGATGAAAAAGATGGGATTTTAGGTGGGATATTTAGCATTATTGTTTTACTTTTCATTTAACAGAAAGAGAAAAGAGAGAAGTTACGCGATTTGATTGTGTTTTGTAACTTCAACAATTTGATTTTGAATACCGATTTGATTGTGTTTTGTTCGGTTATACATTCGTTTTATATTTTTGCATTGTTAGATCTTGTTTTTAGGGGTTTTAGTTATAGACCTGGTTTCTGGTTTCTAATGTTAGATTGGGGAAGACGATGAACAGTAAATAGGTTAGTGAAAATCCGGGTAGTTCATTAAAAGGCTCGGGCAATTAAGTAAAAGGCTCGAGCAGTTAAATAAAAGACTCAGGCAGTTCATTAAAGGCACTTATTATGGTGAACGAACAAAAATACCTCCAAAAGTACTTCCACGTCAGCTATTTTGAAAACTTATGTTTTATTTCTAGTTTTTTACTTTTCATTTAACATAAAGAGTAAAGAGAGAAGTTACGCGATTTGATTGTGTTTTGTAACTTCAACGATTTGATTTTGAATACCAATTTGATTGTGTTTTGTTGGATTATACATTCGTTTTGTATTTTTGCATTGTTAGATCTCGTTTCTAGGGGTTTTAGTTATAGATCTGGTTTCTGGTTTTTGAGGTTAGATTGGGGAAGACGATGAACAATAAATAGGTTAGTAAAGTCCAAGCAGTTCATTAAAAGGCTCGGACAGTTAAGTAAAAGGTTCAGGCGTTTAAGTAAATGGCTCAGGTGGTTCATTAAAAGGCTTGGGTCTCATATAGAAAGTCTCGGAAATACAAAATTAACAACAAAAAAATTATTGTTAAAAAAGCTCGAAAATAACTCACAAAGGCTCGGGCATTAGTCAAAAAGTCTTAGACATTATTACAAAGGCTCGGATACAACTAACAAAGGTTCGAACATAAAAAAAGTTTAATGTTTATACAAAAGGCTCTGGCAGTTCATTCAAAAGCTCGAGAACTGATTAAAAAAGCTCGGAAACTATTTACAAAGGCTCAAAGATTCAAATTTGACAAACCTAATATTCATAAAAAAAAATAATAATAAAATATAAAAAAGCTCAGAAAGCATACAAAAGTCTCGGAAGGTTTATGAAAAGTCTTGGAAACTAACCTAAGTCTCGGAAACTAAGTTATTGTTCATCGTCTTTCCCACTCAAAAATCCCAACACTTAACAACTTTAAAAATGGAAGATTCAAAACCAAAAAAATCTATGGGGGCACTGCCCCCCCGACCCTAGCGAGCTCAACAGGGAGCTTCGACCCCTAAGTACGTCAGCATAGCACCACTAAATTAATCCAATGAAGATGCATTGATAATGTTATGAAGTTGGTTTTGTTTGAGTTTGAGTTGAAAATAACTATACAGAGCTTCAACTTCAATGTTAGAGAGAGAAGTAGATCTCAGACAAAGAGAAAAATTAAAGTCAAAATAATAATTAAAAAATGTGTAAAATAAAGGCATTTTTGGAAATCACTTACTTTTATGCCTTTTAAACATAAGTTATTAAAGTGGTAATAATCTTAAAACACCAACTCAAAAAAGTGACAAAACCACCTATTTCCGCTCATTGAATATATATTGTTGGAGGGGGACATGAGGAATCTCATCCGCTGATCTCAATACATCCTAACATGATCAAGCTTTCCACCACCCCATCCCTCCACACAAAAAGTTCTATTTACCAAACCTCTAAAACACACACACACACACAAAATAGATAATAGGACTAATTGCACAAACATCCCCTGAGTTTAGGTCTAATTGCACGTATATGGAACTTTTGCCCATAATTACACAAACATCCCCTGCCGCTAGTGGTCAACGGTTAAATTTAATCATTGACTCTCTTTACTGTAGAAAATGTCCAAAATGCCCTTATTTATTTTTTAAAATAAACCAATTAAAAAGTTATAAACAAAACCAAAGAAAAAAGGAAAAAAAAAAAAAGGCAATAAGGAAAAAAAAAATTATATGGAGTAGAATCAGGAAATCTAAAAAAATATATATTTTTGAAACAAAAAATTAAAAGAAAAATAAGAAGTTGGGAAGATATCTAGAAAAATTTCCAGATCTCCTCTTACAAAGTTGAAAGTTTAGTATCAACTACCAACAACATTTCATAATCATCATCAACTTCTCTCTCTCTCTCTCTCTCTCTCTCTCTGTGTGACTTCTTCACTTCCTCCTCCACCACCACCAAATCCAACTTTTTACCTCAAAATCCATTTTATGTTCGTCACAAACTTACAAACCATCATCAACAAACCCCTGTCAAACACCTTGATCCACAGAATCCCAATTCTCTCCATCCGCGTCACCGCCACTCCCTCCTCTCCCACCGTGTCACCGTCACACCCTCATCTCCTGCTCCGTCACCGCCATCCAACTAGCCGAATCCTGACCCGTCTCAAGTTTACAGATCCCCACCTCAAGTCCTCCTCTACGGTCCCTCACTAGGTTCTTGTTTAAGTCAGATAATTTTTTATTTTTTTTGGTGTTGATCTGATTGAAGAAAGCAGATCTGGTGCTTAATTTCAAATTTTTTGTGCAATAGGATATTGATGAAGGAGGTGTTTTTGGATAAGAATCGAAGAAGTAGGTTTGTATTTGGATTTATTTTTTTTTTTTGTTGAATTTGATTGAGTATTTGGATTTTTTTTCTGGATTGAGAAAAAAATCTGATGAAGAATATGTTGTTTCCAGATTTTTGAGAAAGACAATGGTTTTTTTTGTCCCCTTCATTTATTTAAAATATAACTAAAAATAACTATTTTCATCTGATCTCAAATGGATGGAACCATTTTTTTCAAAAAATTAAGTATTATGAAAGAGTGGTGCTATTGGCACACCCCCTAATGATCTATTTATGCCCCTTTTTTTTAATTATTTAGTTTTTTTATTTTTCTTTTATTAAAATTACTAAAAGATACATACAATTTCAAGAAAAAAAAAATATTTTAGAAAGTAAATCTAATAAGACCCCACCTTCCTTTTTTTTCTTTTTTTTTTTTTTTTAAAAAAAAACAACATTCTTTTAATCAGTTTCTTAGAAAAAAAAAAAAAAAAAAAACTTTAACTCTTAATCCCTAAAAAAATTCCTAACCTTTAATCAGTCCACAACACATGGATTTCTCTGAACAAGATGTGGATATCTTCGGAGAAGAACACGAAAACAATCACGACCAACAACAAGCCGGGGCCCATGGCTCCTCATCCTCGTCGTCTTTGTCTTCGTCCACGTCGGGTTCGTCATCACGATCCTCGTCGTCGTCGGCGTTGTCCTCGTCCAACAGCAGCGGCAGGGGAGGGAGTGGAAGCACCAGTAGTGGAGGAGGACGAGAAGAAGAAGAGAATGGAGAAGAAATAGACAATATTAATGTTAATTATAAATTTATAATAATAATAGTAATAGGCGATGATACTATTTATAGACATAGCAGGGATCTTTTTGAAGATGAAGAAGAAGATAAAGATCTCTTTGGCTTTGATAATGAAGATTACTACAAAACCACCGCCATTATTCCCTACCCTATTCTGGGTAATTTCAAAAAAAAAAAAAAAATTACGATTAATTGGGGGTTTTTTTTTTGTTAGTTTATCAGTCGATTTTGAGGTTTGCCCAATTGAGTTTTATTGGATTTTTAATTGAGTTTGTTGATTTTATGGTTCCTAAACCTTTGTATGTTTTGAATTTCATTAGGATTTTGTCACTGTGTCGGTGGCACTGAAACTCCTGTTGCTAGTCTTACGAAAATGAAGAAACTAAGTTTGAAAAATACGTCTGAGATAGATACAGATAATTGGGGTTTATTAAGTTTGAAAAATGAGTAAAAAGGGTAGATTTGAAAATAAATAAAATAAATTAATAAAACCATTTAACTTTATTTAATTAAATCAAAATTTAGAAAAAGGGGTATAAATAGATCGGTAGGGGGTGTGCCAATAGCACAACTCATTATGAAAATAGTCAATAAATAGTTTTGGTAAATGGACCCTTCTGCCCCTATGCCGTTAATTTCTAACGGAACACAACTGTTGGCAGGGGATGTTTGTGTAATTATGGTCAAAAGTTCCATATACATGCAATTAGACCTAAACTCAGGGGACGTTTGTGCAATTAGTCCTAGATAATATGAAGAACACATTGAAAAATAAAAAAATAAAATAAAAATAGATGCATGAGTGACATTAAAACAATGCCTACACTTACCAAATAAACAAATCCCTCTTCTTCTTAAACATTCATTTTATTAGTTTATGATTGAGAGGTATCAAACTTCATATTCAATACAGATAGTTTATATGTTTGCTAGTCTGGCATATATAATGCAGTTAGGGTAGATAAGATCACCATATTGATCATGTGCATTTGAATAAGCAATGCACACGGTAACTTCTAAGCATGATTGAGAGAGAGACAGAGAAAGATGGTACATATTCTACGAAACTGCTCGTGCAAGTTTGTCTAACACGAAAACTCGAAAAGATTGATATCCTCTCTTGAACATTTTCAAGTTACTATTGTCTCCCCCCAACTCATCACCTAATAAATATTTTACACTTCTTAGATCTACAGAATATCTTCATACAGGCCAGTATGCTATAATTTATTTCTTGATGATAAAGTTAAAGATATTTTGCATGAATGTAAAATAAATCACAGTGATAATGTAAATCCTACATAGAATTTGTTGTCATATGCTCGTGATTGTCTGGTAAAAGTAAAACTGCCTAAAGCTATTGAAATTATTCATGAGATGGAAAAGTTAGGAATTTTGTATCCATGTTTGAGCTGCATTTGCATACTCTTTGGAAATTTGATTTAGTGCTTCAGAAGTTCATAAATGTTTCAGCCAAAAAGGAAAAGATGATAAAAATGAGAAGACAAGTTGATTTGTTCATAACAGTGTACTGATTTATAATCAACAATTGATATGTACAAGTATTTTTTCAATCATTTACAAAGATGTACAACAAAATTGTAAACCGCTATCATATATCTTTCAAACTAGTGGTTGAGGATGTTGAGAAGGGTCACTCTGGTTTTGATCATATGCCTTAGAAGACGTTCGAGTCCTTCTTCAAGGTCTTGAATGCACGACTCCAGTTTCCCCAACACGTTCTGTGCATTCTCAGCATTCATGTTACAGGATTTGTTTCCGATGAGAGAAGACAATGTAGCATCAACCTTCTCAAATCCATTAACTTCGGTTGCTTCTTCACATGTTATGCGTTTGGATTTCATCAATTTTGAAACCAAGGACCACCTGCTTGACTTTGATTGCAATTTTGACCCGGAAATGTTGGACAAAAGAGAATCAAACACTTGAAAGGTAACTCCATCCACCTCTCTTAACATGTTGATGGTTGTTGCTTTGTTGTCCAAGGAAGAGAATACGCACATACTCTTCGAATCTTTCAAGGACTTGCGGATCACTTTGTTTGCCTTCTTCTTGGAGCTCAAGTACTCACCAACCTTGATTGCAAGCTTGGATTCATCACCCCTTCTTCTTCGCAAAACTGATTGAAGTTCTTGTGTCTCTTCCTTGATTTTCAACAAGGAATCTTTAGTAGTGCCACACACATCCATGAGCCTGAGAGACCGATCAAGTACCTCATCAACTTGCTTCTCGTGGCTTTCTTGGGCTAAGGTTGCTTGTGTTTGAGGCAACAGGAGAAAATTATCGACAAGATCATACAAATCTGTAAGACCATTTATTCTGCTGCTTATCGATGAAGAGGAGGCTTCTATAGACCTTAACCTGCATAGTTGCTCATCTATTCGAGACATAAGCGGGTGAGGTCTAGAAGGCAAGCTGTTTGATCGAGCATGAAATTGAGACTTTGTGTTCAAAGGAGAAGAAGCCATTTTTTTTTCTGTAAACTGATTACAATTTTCGGTTTGCTTCCCTCCCTTGCATTGCTCTCTCTATATATATCAGTGGGGACAACGGGAAGGGAGACATGAGGAATCTCACCTGCATATCTCAATGAGTCCTAACATGATCCTGATTTAGATCTCAACGCTTCGCACGCCATTGTTTGCGCATTGTCTCCCACCATCTGTACTCACAGCACAATAAAAGATCCAGCCTTTTAGCTTCCTGATGAGGCATATATATAATTAATCTCAACAACATGATCAGGTGGTAACACATAACTCTATGAAGTGATGCATAAAATATACAGCGCACGAATGGCAATATCGCCTTGTCTCCCACCAGCTATTAATAATCATACAACTTTCTATAATCGATTTCTTTAATATAATTGCATGTGCATATTGCATATATATATATAAAAACATGATTCTGCATATCGAGCTAGGATTTATCTTTTAGGCAGACAAGATTTCAGTGTCATCAATGGCCAAAAATGAAAATCACAATGCCACTCGTGCAACCAATTTAGTTTGCAAATCGTATCAAAAGCAGGTACAGACATATCACAATTTGGTATAGAAGAATAGAGAGAAATACCAGATTTCAGGCAGGTGTATTCTGTCCTTGGAGACAAGACCGCATTGCCACTCGTGCAAACGTTGTATTTCGCGATTACAATTTTCTAGGACTGATGAATATCTCATGGAAAAACCTGTAAATAATTTGAATGCAACAGGTCTCTCCCACCAGCAGTTCTTATTCTTAGATTGACATGATTTATGCAGATTCATAGGATGTAATGAAAAACATTGGGAAGCAATGTCCAGATAATAACATTTCACCTCAACGCAACACAATTTACAGGCTAGCTCAATTTAAAATTGAGTGAAAAGATCGATCTTTTATGTATATATGAACATTGAAGGTCTATAAACATCATCTTCACATGCATTTACAAGAAAATTGTTTTTCTCTGCACATGGTTTTCAATCAACAAGAAACTTATACAGCTCAAATTTTATACAAATTTGGGGTGGCCTCAATAACAATATTGGATAATGGTGTATAGACTTCCTACTGGATAACAGATTTCATTCTCACGATCCCTTTCCACCCCGTTGCCGCTTTTTTTCAAATCCAGCAGCTTCATTCAACATGTCAGCAGCGTCCTTGTGCATGTTCAGTTTGGCAAGTGCAACCGACTGCATGTAGAAGGCTATGGGCCAATCAGGATAAACACATTGTGCTTGCATTGCATCTAGAAGAGCAGCATCTGGTTGATCGGAAAAGAGATAGCATAGGCTACGTCGTGCAAAAACAGTTGGGGAGACCATAGTTCCTCCATCTATGAACTGCAAACAAAACAAAGAGATTAAAAACACAAGCATGCAACAATGTCTCACATAAAAGATCATCTTAACTAAAACCACAGTTGCTGATTATAATTAAAGAAATCGAGAGAGAAATTCAAGATTATACCTGTGAATAACAGTCGACGGCAGTTTTAAAATCTTTGTCACGAAATGCAAAGTCCCCACGCTTCCTCGCTTCTAGCATATCTCTCATTTGTTGGGTCCACTCTTGGAAAGATAACTGAACCAATCCACAATCACATAAATCCCTTAGCATCAAATTCAGAATTGGAGATATTCAAGACCCTTTTGTTTGCACAAGCCTATTGTACCTCATTTGTTCCTTCATCATCTCTGTAGTGCATTGTAACCAAGATCTGATGAATTGCAGTGAGGTCTGTCCGTGAACAAGCCTCACCCATTGGTGAAAGAGGACGCTGCAGGGTTGATGGGGCTCCATCATTATTCGAAATTCGAAGCATGACATGTGACGGAATCTGCAAAACCAAAGAGTATACCAAGATACAATTGCTGTTATGCATTTGATGTATCTATATACCAAGATATTTGCGTTAAATGTCATGCATTCAAATATCCACTCATAGATTTCAGTCATATACAGTCAACTTGACAAGTAACTCTGCATCAATGTCGAAATAATACTTAGCACTTCCTAAATGAGAAATCATAGTAACAAAACCATTTAAGAATATTGATCAAAATAACTATATGAAAGACACAAAATACACATCCAAAATGTGTTCAACTCACTCACTAAATAAAAAAGTTTTCGACCTGACGATTGGAAATTTGAATGGTTGAAAAAGAATACTAATCCTTACATCAGGTTTGGTTTGCAGTGGAGCAAGCATCGCAACAATGTCCTTCGTACTAGGTCGCTCCCTAGGTTCATATTGCAAACTTTGAGAAGCAAGGCCGAAAACCACTGTTGCTTCTTCTGTAGAAAAGTTTCCCTCCAAATGTGAATCCATTAGGAGATCGATGTTCTTGCCTCGTATCATGTCAAGGGCCTGCTTACATACACACACAGCGAGAAAATTAAAATCAGCTCTTATGTCTTAACTAGACCCCGATTATATAAATATTGTCATGGTATATGTATAAGCCTTTACATCACATGAACAACAAACAAAAAATTGCAATAAAACAATGACCACGGATGAAAATTACACAATCTGCAATGTTAATAAGCTGTCTAAATCTTGTGGTGAAATAAATTTACTAATATGTTTATAATCAAAGACAGATTAATACACTCAAAGGGCTCTTTATAAAGTGTAATAATAGTACACAAATCGTAAATTGAACCACAACCTACTTCAAGTTGAAGAAAGAAAACTAGAAGAAAAAATTATTCTCTGCATATTTACTGTACCAATTTCAATTCCTTTCAGAGAAACGAAAACCCCAAGTGCAGATCCACAATTCATCCTTTAAACTTAAAACAACAGATTCTGGTAGAAAAAAGCTGCAGCAACCGTAACGTAATAGGTTCTTGATTTTGCAACCAAGCAGAGAAATAAGGTACTACAAATATAAGCCACTTACATGACTTGGAGGGATGTGTTTTCCGCTTAACAAATCCAGAAGGACAGTGCCAAAGCTGTAAATAACACTCTCCGGGGTGACCCTTTCTACAATACACAAATTATGGCAATGAAATTAAGTATAATTCAATTACAATGAAGAGAAGAAGGTAATTCAAATAACTAATATAATAGACCAATAAAAAGCTAGTTATGTAATGTGAATGATCATGAGATTGAGAATAGTAAATTCTGATGTTAGCCTCTATATTTCCCTCTTGTATTCACTTCAATTTAGTCCATCGTCTTTGTTTTCCTACTATATAATCACAGCTTCTAAGGCAGTCACTTAAATTATTGTTATTCTTTTCTTTCAATTTCCGGTTTTCTCTGAACAAATTTTAATTTTATTAGACTTGATCTAATAGAACAAGAGAACAGGATGGCTATTTTTAAGAAAATATGTTACGGTCCAGCTAGTAAGAACCAGAACGTTGAATGAAAAAAATAGAAAACTATTGAGTGGTGAAGTAATTACCATTTTTTATATACTCTGGGGGCATGTAGGCAAGATTAGTGCTATAGCTTTTCCCATCCCTACTATTTTTCATCAATCCGAAACATGAAAGGCGCGGATCACCATGCTACAAGGTCCATAAAACATATAATAAGCTAGATGACAATGAATGCTAGGAAGTGAGTAAAAGAATATCACATATAATAAAAAAAAAATGCTAATTTTAAGTTCAAGAAGGTGATACCTCATCAAAGAGAACCCTATAAGCATTCAAATCATGGTATAGTGAATGGTCCTCAGCGTGACAATAATCTAACGCTTCAGCGATGTAGAAGGCTACTCTCAAACGCATTGCCCACTCGATGGTTTCATTTTCCCCTGCCAGTAACGAAGAAAGACACGAAGTTGAATTTACTAAAAGCAGGAATCACTTATTCTATCCTTTATAACTCAAGAAAGTTCCAACACAAGGGATCTATTGCTGCAACAACCAATATCGTACAAAGAAGCCTATACCGATTTGTCTTAATTTTTGAATACACAAGTCAATCTATCGCAGCACACTCATTGACAAAATAAGATGACTCACCAATACTATCAGAGAAATCACCCAAAGAAGCTGCTACTTGAACGGTGGGAACTGAAATGGAAAATTTGATTTACCCTCAGACCATACTAAACACATGCAGAAAGAAGAATACCTATTAATCATGTCATAAATTAAAAATCGCTCACTTCCCTGACTAGATTTATCAGTAGAATAACAAAGAAAACTATCCGTCTAATAGAATTCCATCATAAATGACTAGCTAAAAGAGATGACAAATTCCGAAGACTGGATACTTTTGTCTGAACAACAAACCATGAATTCGACCAGACAAAGATAAGCCGCAGTGGAAGAGAGACTCAATGTATCTTTTAATGTCAATATGTCATTTCTATTCACAAAACAATCCAATATTCTCGCAAACCATCCATTTCAAAGACTCAACACAAAAGGCTACCTAAAAGATTTTGTACATACAACAAACTAGAGTAAGAATTATAAACACATTTCGATATAACGAATCAAGAACAAAACAGAATTCATAAATCTTCAAAAGAAAATGAATCACACACACACACATTACATACAATGGAATAGATGCTTCGCAAGAGTGTCGTTGGGCATGTACTCAGCAACAAGCAACCTCTCATCCCCATCACAGCAATAACCTATCAAATTTGCCAGCCTATTGTGCCTCAATTTCCCAACACCACAAGCCTCCTCCTACAATAACAATAACAACACCATCACCACAATTTTCACAACACACCCACTTGAAAAATTGTTATCAGAAACACTACAAAACTAAAAAGCAGAACAATAACAACAAGTATTAACAGTACCGTAAACTGTTTCGGATCAGGCCATGCCATCTTTGTAAACTTCTTGACAGCGATCCACTGGCGGTTTTGAAGGCGACCTTTGTACACAATATTTGGAGCCTTTTCACCGCTCTCAGAGACTATGTTATCGGAGCTGAAGTTATTGGTGGCTGCTTTGAGGTATGAGAAGGAAAATTCAGAGAAAAATGAAGCCCCATTTGTTGGAGGATCAAGCCCAGATGATGGTGGTGGTGGTGTAAACTGGTGACTTTGTTTCTTCTGGGTTGTTTGCTGTTGATCTTTTTCTTCTTCATGTGGAGCTTCTTCAATCAACGATGATGCACAGCAACCCATCACTGAATTTCAATCCCAAAAAAATAAAAAAATAAAAAACTCTTTTTTCAGCTAAGAATCATAAAAAGTTTCAATCTTTCAACTGTTTTTGATTGAGTTTTGGCAAGATAGATATGTGGGGTGTCTCTGTTTCTTTGTCAGCTATTTGCTTCTTGGCTGCTATAACTCCATAATCACTTTAACTGAAAAAGAAAAATGAAAATCGCTAGTAATGTCCCCACCACCAAACACGACACAGCAAATAAAATATGTGAAAAAAAAAAAAAAAGATTTTTTCTGAGCTTTTGATTAGATTACTTTTGAGAAAAGTTGGAACTTGTGTGTTTATATACAGGAAAGTTTTCTTCTTTTTTTTTTTTTATTTAGGTGTTGTGTTGGATCATAATAGTGTTTTGGATGCTAGCCGTGTCTACTCCACCTAACCAACCCTTTTAACAGATAAACTAAATCCATCATTTACCAGGACAAAATTGAAACTTTTTCTGGTTCAAGTGTTCCTCTTTGGTTGTTTTTTACTTTTTTTTTTAATGATTGATTATTATTCTCACAATGAGTCCTAGTAGAGAATCATCTTTTTACAAGTGTTATTGACTTCAATTTTAAGAGTTGTTATTAGATTACATTTGCAGGCACAAAATATGGAATCTAGACACTTGTATATCACTAAATATTTCTTAATTACATAAATATGTTTTAAAATAAGTCATTATCATCTGTATTTTAATCAAATCGAAAGAAGAAAAAAAAAAGGGTTAATTGCACTAACTTACCCTTAGTTTAGTAAATATAGCAAGATTTTAAAACGATACATAATATTAACATAAACTCCCCTTTCCACCAAATCAATCTGTTATCTTTAACGGCCGACTAATTTTGACCTTTAGAAAGCCAAATATACTATTACCACATCATTCTAAACATAAAATATTTTTTAATTAAAATTGAAAAAAATAATAAAAAGATAATCTATTAATCTATCAATCGTTAATGGAAATATCCCCGGTTCGCAAAGAAGCCTCATCTACGAACTATAGGAAGTTAATCTCCTCCGGTAGAAGAAGATCATCAAAGATCTCTTATTTTTTTCGACAATAGAGGTCCACCGCCGGTAGATTATCTTGTTTTGTTTTTTTAATTTTTAATTACAAAATATTTTACTTTTGGGATGATGTAGTAAGGGTATATTTGGCTTTCTAAAGGTCAAGGTTAGTCAACCGTTAAAGATAACGGATTGACTTAGTGGAAAGCGGAGTTTGTGTTAATATTAAGTATCTTTTTAAAATTTTGCTATATTTAATAAACTAAGGGTAAATTAGTGCAATTGACCCAAAAAAAGTTTAAAAGTGAAATACTTTTTAAGAGGGTACTAGAAATAGTTGTGTACTTGTGTGTCCTGTATGATTTGTAATGGATACTCAAGTGTGGAATTTTATGATCTATGAATTTTTTTTATTAATGAGATAGAGAGAATATTGATGCATATTTAGGCATATCAGCAAATTATAACTAATGGAAAAAAGCATATATTCTCTCTAACAATTGCTAATAGCTGTCACAATTAATGTTTTTTTTTTCTTCTTTCTAGTGCTAATGATGATTTGCCACTTTTCTTGATACTTCATTACAGTTTCTTTCTAGTATATTATTTTCAGCTTCCAAAGCACTCCAGGCAGGCACCAATGCATGGGACAGTTTCCAGTTCTTTCTGATTGGCATCGAGAATGTGCTTGTCATGAGACTGTTGGAAACCGTTGAGATCAAACACTATTGGTATAACAAGAAATATATGTTTTTCGATAAATAAAGTGAAACTCGAACTCATGTCAAAAGTGGACATATAACAGTAATATTAGATACCATTAGATTGCATTCAATTACATATTCATTTCATATGTTCTTTACGAACAAAATCTTCACGAACAAAATCTTCTTACACCGCCAAATAGTGCACACAGTCACTGAAAATAAGACGTGGTAGAAAAATTTCATATGGCAGCCACATGTTGTAGAAAAATTTTACACGGCAGCCACATGTCTTATCCTCAGTAACCGATACAGAGAAGATTTCCGTCCACCAGACCCCTTAAAACTTATTTTAGAAAAGTTTCCTTAAGAAAATTGTAATTCAGTTTATATATATATAATTTTTTTTTTTAACAGAAGAAGTTATTAAGTTAAAGAACTCCATCAGAAAAAAAAAAAAAAAAAAAAAAAGTTAAAGAACCACTATGCTGTCAAAGGACTGAAATAAATGCTGCCACCATAGCTTTTACAGAACACTTTGTGTATGTATTTTAAATGGGATTTGATCTGATTTGATATTTCCTAGATTTTCTGCAGTAATCTGAACAAAAGAAGTTAGAAGAAAAATAATTGAATTTAAAATAATAAAAATACATTCTTTGCTGGGGATGCTATCAGATTTGCTAAATAATGCTAAACTGTCCAAGGTCTTCTTCTGTACAACAAAAATTAATGTTTCAAAGGTTTCCAAAAAAAAAAACAAAAAAAGTTATTATACAACATCTAAATCTGGAATGGAATTTATGTGACTTGCGTCACTCAAACCAGCTCCATTCATGAGCCTAAAATTACAACTTTTATCATCTTCATACAAAACTGGGAAAACCGGATGGATCGCTTGGGATTTCCGGTAGAGGTCTTCATCATGTACCTTCGACTTTTGTTCGTTTGCACTGATCAAGCTGGTAGAGAACCCCCCTGAGTTGTTTATAGGTTCGACAACTCCTGCTGCTTATGCTGCCAGTGCCATTAGTTGTTGGAGCCAATGGGCATTGGTGTGTGTCCAAGGGAGCAAATGCAGGCAAGGAAGGCAATGCCCGCAAATTGTCAGCATCACCGTCTCTTTTCTGCATTGTTATAATTTTATTTGGGGTGTCTATTACTGTGTTCTAAGACATCAAGTGGCTCGTTTTCTTACAAAATAGTAAGTAAATCCTCCAAATTCTGAACCACCGATATGTTTTGGGCTGAACTGGCATTCATCGCCATCATAATCATAACCGAATCTTCTCCCAACAAACGACTTTGAACGACAAGTCAAGCAGTTCATGCAGAGGTTGGAGTCGTAAGGTATATGGCAAGAAACAAACAAACCTGTGAAACTCCATAATACACGAATCCTCGAAGATCTTGAGCTCCGAACAACGTTATGATTGGACTACAAGCTGCAGATCATAAACAGCTCAGCTCAGCAATGCCAAAGGCCGAGACAGAATTTCATTTCACTCTACAATAAGCCCTATGGAATTCTTTCATTTTCTCGAGGTTGTTGCCTTTCTTCTTCAGTACGCTGCAAGAGCTCTTCATAAGCTTTCAGAGAGTCAGCTGTGAACCTCTCCATGGCCTCAAAAATGTGTTGCAGACTCCCCTGAAGATTACCACTACTAGTGTCACTCTGAAACACGACGTTTCCATTTACCAAATGAGTGTTGCCATTTCCCGAGACCAGAACAATTTTCTTGTCTAATGCCTGAATCTGTTTCTGCATCTTGTAATCATCTCTATCCAATTTCTTGACATGTCTCTCCATATCCTTATTCGCCAGCATCCTCTGGCGCATTTCTAGTTTGTCCTGTTCCCAAAGTTGAAACACGCCCATAGCAAGAACACGCATAGAATCAATCACTTCCTTCTCAGATATTCTATCCAAAGCCTGTGACCACTGATTACAGATTACAAAAATAGGAGGTGCGCCGATCCTACCAGGTGAAAATGGAACTATTCCATCAGCCGTTTCTTCAGGTTCATACAGAAGACTCTTTAAAAGCCAATTATTCAAGGCTCGCACATAACCCTTCTGGGCACCAATCCAACTAGAGAATTTGTAAGTCCAATTGAGAAGCTCTTGCTCAAGCTGTGATGTTGCTTCAAGATTAGCATCACCCGGCATCTTGCCAGATCCAACAGGACCAAAACTTTTGGCTTCTCTAATTGCTTGACACTGACTACGATGGCATTCAAGCATACTTTTCCACATTCTGGTCAACCTGAAATACACAATTCAAAGTAAACCAACATCAAACTAATGTAAATGAGAACTATCAACCCTAAGCTGATGCATGGGCAATGGGTTCAGAAGAACGTACATTCTAAATAAACCAACGACAAAATACATTGGCTCATAGCATGGTTGTATTACAAAAATTATCAGTAAAATATACATGTTAAGTGTCAAGAGAAGCCTAAGAGGTAAAATTGAAAAAGAAGTGAAAAGCTGTAAAATGGTTTTAAAAAACAGAAGAAATAAAGAATTAAAGACATCACAAATCACATACCCTTGAATTAATTCATTTAGCTGTGGCCAGAGCTCTTCATCCCTAATCTTATTGATTGTCACTGATATCTTGTCAACAACTTGAATTGCAATTCTTATTTTCGTAGAGAGACCCCTGATTAAAGTTCGTGTTGCATCTACTTTGTGGGACTCAGCACCTCTTTCATCCATTCGCTTCAGTTTACGAACTTTCCTGTCATGAACTACTCGCATCTTTTCCTCGGCCTGCAAAGAGAGCATGAAAGTAAGAACTAGTAAGATTTATAAAATAAAATAAACTTCGGCATCCCACATCTAGATTATAAGCAAGCCACATAAAAACCACAAATTATCCAACCGTACAATCACAGTACCTTAAACCTTTGCTAGCCGAAATATTCCATAGGGCCATTAAAGACCTTTAAAAAGGAGCAACAACAAAAAAAATTGCCTTCTTTACATGGGATTTCCGCAAAAAGGCGTTTTGCATTTCATATGCATAAGCACAAGGGAAGATAAACAGAAAGTAGGTAATAAATGGATCTCGAAAAAAAAAGTACAAACATCATACAACACAAAAATATAAGAGAAATTTAATTATAAAGTTATCAACAATTCAATGACATGCAACAACAATTCAATGAATCAAGGGGAATGATGATTCCGTATCGTATAACATAATCACACAATGATAAAAATCAACAAGAAATGGCATACCTTTACTTCATTGTAGAGTTTCTTCTCCCAAAGAAGTAATTTATGCAATGTAGAAGAAAGCTTCTTTGTTCTCAATGCCAATTCTTCATCGATTTCCAGGTAAGCCGGGCCAGCCTTGTCGTTGGAGGATGACGACGTTTCAGCACTTTTCGAAGTAGATGGTTGGGAGGACACTACAGATAATGAAGGTGTAACAACATGCAACATCCTGGAAGTAACTGGTTCACAAAAATTGTAGCTAACTTGAATCAAACTCAAGCCATCGAATTAAAGATATGAAGTCTATCCTAGCTTGAAATAACATACAAAACGATCTATATACTTGATATTTAGACCATCGAATTACGCAATTAATCGCCTAATTTTCACAGATAAAGCCACTAATTAACTAACAACATAAGCGAAATTGATCCACAGAAGCACGATAAAACATAAAGCTAAATTCTTTACCATGTTTTCGACCGTAGGGAAGCTTTCCCACCTCAAGAATCTTTGCAATTTCACTTCCAGAGTCTGAGGCTCTCTCGAAATGAAATTTAATATCTCTGACAACATCAACAGCGTCCCGCGAATTCGCTCTGGCTGCATTCCTCTGCTCCTCAATCCTCTCACCGTCGACAACCTTCTTCTCCACCACATGTACATCATACTTCAGCTCGTCGTCACCATCCACATCAGCATCACTATCAATACTAATACTACCAATACTCTCATCACCACCCACCACCCCACCACCGCCTCCATCAACAAACTTCTCCGCCACATGCACTTTCTTCACCGGCTCATGTGGAAAGTTCTCGTCTTCCAAATCCGGAATACCTTCTGCCTCTCTGAGCTCCTTGTCCCTGCTCGGCGTATACTGCGGCGTATAAGAGTACCCACCACCACCGCCGCCACCGCCACCGCCACCACCGCCACCGTAACTGTCAAAAAAATTCAAGAAATCCCATGGAGACGCCCTCGGCGGTGACGGGGGCGGCGGAGGCGGCTTTGACGACGAAGCTACCCCCGCCCCATCCCCGTAAGTGGGTGGCAAACCATAGTTCCCACCGCTGCCGCCGCCGCCGCCGTAACTGGGAGCACCGCCGTAATTGGGCGCACCGCCGCCGTAACCGGGCGCACCGCCGCCGTAACTCGGCGGTTGATTAGGATATCCAAAGTAGGGATTAGAACTGGAATTGGAATTGCTCGGATAAGGATAGGGATAGGAAGGAGGATAGTACGAACTCGAACTTGAAGATTCACCCATCAATTGATGATATTGTACGGCCTTTGGACTCGTCGGTTTTTGCTGATAAACTATCGACGGTTTCGCTTCGTTTTTCATATAATTCATATGTGTATTATGGGTATACCCACCTAGAGTTTCAGGATCCGCACTCCAGTAATTCGTATCCGGACTCATGTAATTCATTACGTGCTCCGGGTAGTCTTGATCGTGTAGCGGAGAAGAATGGTGAGAAAAACCCGACCCCGAACCCGACTCATCGTCATCTGAATCCGGGTGGAACTCAATGTGACCGCCGGAATTGGAGTGAGAGTGATGAGCTCCTCCTTTACCCGCCGCCGCCTCTCGAATAGTTACGCCGCCGCCGCCGCCGCTGGTCTCTCCTTTCTTCATCGGAGGCAAGTTCAGCATCGGAGACGGCAGCTCACCTCCACCGCTGCCGCCTCCGCTGTTGTTGATGAAGTTGTGTAAAGAATGACCCACTAGTTTTAGTGTTTGGACGTATGCGATATGGGTTTCAGCTAAAAGGTACCTCAGTCGGATTGCTTCGTCGAGATAATCGCAGCGTTGACGGCAGAGCACCACCGCCGGTAGATCGTCGACCTTGGAGTTGGTACACCCCATCTAAAAAAAATCGATTCTTTTTCGTTGGTGGGTTCAGCTTCAGATCAAAAAATACATGACGGTTGTTGATAGAACGAAAGAAAGAAAGAAAAAAGATAAGAAGAGTCAGGAGTGTTTGCTTCTCGAGAAAATTTAGAGAGATAAGCCAGAGACTGAGAAACAGAGAGAGAGAGAGAGAGAGAAAAGGGAAGGACAAGAAGGGAATCTTGCCAGCGCGGAATGTGTCGTCGGATTTGTATTGTAGCAGAAAAGAAAGAGAGAAGAGAGAGAGACAACTGAAACTGTTTTTTTTCTATGAATTTTCTTTTTCTTTTCTTTTTTTTCAAACTTCAATCAAGAGCTTGTTGAAACTCGACGAGATTAACCGGATTATGAGTCTAATGGGATCTATCGAGATTCAACGTCATATTCTTTTAAATAGTTATTCCACATGGATTAAAGATTTGTGAGGATCTATTTATATTTATTTTCTATAAGTAAGGTGGGATTAGAAATCTGTACCTATCATTACTCTAATATAATTCCAAACCGAAACATTATTTAATTAAATGAGCGTAATTTAACACCGAGCCTGAGCAAGTTAATGTATTTTGGAGCGTGCTATAGTAGTCGGTGTATAATTGTGTTGCTTAAATAATAATAAATAATAGGATATTTGATTTGTTTTTCTTTTTCTTTTTTGAAGAGATTTGTTTTTCTATTTATTACTTTTATTGGGGATGTAGATGTGTACTTTTAATTTAAGGAAAAAATTAAAGTAATCGTTTTTTTTTTCTATCTTTGATGGTGTTTGGGTTGACAGAGATTTTGACACATAATTGCCGTCACGAGTCACCACTCGCGACGAGTATTTGACAATATTTTCCACGCGTTAATTTCCTTCAACTTTATACTCTTCCAGTTCCAGATATACCCTTCTAGTATCAAAATAATTTCATTTATTGATTATGTACTTATGACGTGTTTATTAATAATAAATCCTATTTAAAAAAAAAGAAATTAAATTCCTGATTTCTAAATTTCATTATTTACTTAATTTTTTTGGGAATTAAATTCCATAAACCCAACTCACAAATCATGAATTATGTTCATGATGAGAAGGGAACTTGATTCCTCTCACCCACTATAGGAATCAAATTCTCTTTCCTGATTGAAAAATGAATTCATAATATATTTACTAAAATATCATCACTTAAAAAAAAAAAAATTGTTTTCTTCGTGATTATTGACTTTTATTTCTAATTTACATAAATCATATTGGTTTTTTTTTTTTTTTGAATCTTTATATTGGTTTACATAATTAATAATTTATATTATTCTAGCCATGTGATTTATAAAATATATATATATATATAAATCATCTTTATATATACATATTACAATACCATTTATGAACTAAAAATAACTACTACACTTTTCAAAAAATAAAATAAAAATAACTACCACATATTCATATATCATATATACATATTACTTCCATTACATTTTTTTTTTTTGTTTAATATTAAAAACCTTCCATCACCTTTGAAAAATTATTAGATGTATAGTTACAAATGTTTTAATTTTAGAAACCTCCCATATAGACTAACATCGTTACCGTTCTGTTTGTATTGATTAAGTTTGACTATTAAAAAACCTAAAATGTCTCTATTTAAGCTTTAATTGTAAATTGACCATTATACTCTCATACGTTTACCAAATAAAAATTAATAAAATAATACAAAAAACGGGAATGTTAACTTACAAATGAGAAGTTATTTTGTAGACAATTTTATCCCTAAAATTAATAAAATTACAAATGAACCAAAAGCATTGAAAATAAATCATAATTTGTATTTATTTATGTATTTATTTATTTTTTATTTTTTTTATAAATCCAAGATAATATTCATTTTCAATGTTTTTGATTCATTTGTAATTTTATTTTTTTCTGGGATAAAATTGTTCACAAAATAACGTTTCCTCTACAAGTTAATATTCCCGCATTTTGTATAATTTTATTAATTTATTTGGTAAAAGTATGAATATATAATGGTCAATTCATACAATCGAAGATTAAATAGGGACACTTTAGACTTTTTAATAGTCAAACTCAGTCAACATAAACGGAATACTAACAGTGTTAGTTCATAGGGGAAGTTTCTAAAATAAAAGCATTTATAACTATACATCCAATAATAGTTCGAAGGTGAGAGAAGGTTTAATATCAACCTTTTTTTTTTTTTAATTAAGTCAAAATCTCTTTATCGAATATTCATTTTACCATTTATGAACTACATATCCACACCCACACACACACATATATATATATATATATATTTAAATATGCTAATGCGTCTTTATTTTTTTTTAATTAAGTTATCTTAATAGTTTTTTTTTTTATCTAATTAATTCAAATATTACAGTATAAAGATGTTAATTATTATAATTATAGTGTTAAGAGTAAGATAAAATACATTTTTTTCATAATAATAATAATAATAATTCATCATGTTTTATACACAACGGTATTTTTGTAATCAATTATATATCATTTCGATTCCTTAGTTTAAGTAAACACTAGAAATGAAATAAATTTGATTCTCTTTCCGATTCCTAAATTATTGGTAAACACTGGAATATAATTTAGTAACTTGATTCAGATTCTCCTCTATTCCTTTTCCAATGGAAATTGATTTCGATTCCATCCATTCCCGATTAGTAAGCGCGCCCTTATATACTTTGTATATTTATTTGTTTGTGTTGAAATGATATTCGTAAATACACAAAAATCAAAGGTTTTTCTGGAATAAAATAAAATAAAATAAAATAATCATTCGGTAGGGAACCCATTTTGAACTCGGGTTCATTGAGTCAGTTCGAGAGATTTATGGATTGTCAAAAGAAAAAAACATAATAGCATAAAACAAAATTCAGGAAATTTAAGAAATTTCAAAAGGGAATTTTTAATTAATATTTACTGAAAACTTTAGAATTTTATAGAAAAATTATGATAAATTTTAATACCATTAAAACCCAATTGTAATTTGCCAATAGGGGCATAACTCAATTAGTAATGGACGAGCTTAGAGTTTGGGTAAATAACTCACAGGTCAGCAGTTCGAATCCTACCAATGACGAAAGCTTTCAAAAACAAATCTGATCTCGAATTAATGGATATTGTAAAAATAAAAAATAAAATAAAAAATAAAATAAAAAACCAATTGTAATTTATCAAGTTTAAAAGGAAAATAATTACATGGAATGTCATTAACCCAATGCTATATAATTTGGGAGGATCCCGATGTTTTGTAACAGAAAATATAATGATGGCATCAAATTCAATTGCTATCAATCTATTGGAATTTAGTTCAATTTGATTTTGTAAATAATTAATTAAATATAAGACTTAACTCCTAATTAGTACTTATATTTATTCTCTTAATCACTTAATATTATTTTGTAACCGATAATATTACCTTTTTAAAAAAAATTTTAAAAGTAATTATTGAGGAGTTAAATGTGAGAACCACATGATTTATCTAATTTTTTCTTTCAACAAAAAAACTTGTGACTTTATAATTAAACAAATAGTATGAATCAGAATCATGACATTTCAATTTGCAATTTGTTTCACAGTCATTACTATTAGTTATTATTGAACCACTAGCTAGGGTTAGCTTAGAACTATTATTTTTAAAGTCTATTTTTATAATAGATTTGTCTAGAACTTCTGTTGAGTTTCTAGAAGTTATTAAAATACTTCATTATTGTATAGCCTACTAATTAGTTAAAAGAATGGTCAAACCGTAAGAAAATTATAGAATAATGTTTAAGTACTAACTGGTCCGTACTTAAAATATTGACCCCATCAATAGAAATGTAGCACGTGGCTTTTTTTCTTTTACTTTTACTTTATACATTTATCTCATAAATTGGGTCACGTGCTACACTCACATTGGAGAGGGGCAGTAGTTTGGGTATTGATCAGTCAGTACCCAAGTATTATTCAAATATATATATATATATGAATAGAGTTAAGTTCCAATGTATTTATGTGATATTCTATGTGATTGGTTGTACAATTTTGTCATAAAAAAAAAAAAAATAGAATTTATGTAGTTGTAATAATAAATGAACTTAGGAGTTTCTTAATTTTCATTTATACATTTATTAATGCATCATCTTTCAATTTTAGTCCTTCTTGGTGGCTTTAAGCATTCAACGATCATTAAAAGAGAGAAAAGGATTAGTAGGTTTTTTCATTTGGGTCAGGGTCTGTCGATATTTGCGAACGAAAGGTAACTCCTAAATGTCAAATAGTGGTTGTGGTGATAAAAATATACGTGAGGAGTTTTCTCCGCTACTAATACCCATAGTATTGAGAATAAAATGGAGAGTTTGGTCAATTAAGAGGAATTTAAAAATTAATAATAAAAAATAAAAAAATCAAAGTTCGTTATCAATATAATTAGACAAAGTCGCAATCAAACATTGACCGGGTTCTTCTTCATTCTAGTAATTACAAAAAAATAGAAAAAAATAATAATAATAAATAAAAGAAGAAGAGAATGAGACGTGTAAAACTATGCCGTATTGATATGATGCATGAGACCTCCATTACCAAATTGGAGTCTTCGTTATTTTCCAAAGTCACCGATTCAACATTAGACGTTTTCTCCTCCGATTCTAGTTCCTTCACCTACAAGCAACTTCTCTATTCTCTTTTCCTTTTTCGGATTCACACCCATCGGAAAATTAGTAACACCGATTTGATAAAGATTAACTATTACTATATCAAATATGGTATATTTCCTAAATAGTATTCCGATGTTTAATTCTCATATGGTCTATTTCCATTATGATAGATTTGGTTACTGATTTGATTCCTGTAGAATATAAATAAGTCTCTCATATTGTAAAAACAAATTATTCCGTATGATACAATTTCATTCTCGGTTTCTATCATGGTGATTTTTGGTTTGCTATCATTGATGATTTTTGGTGTGATTTTTGGTTTGGCATCACCGGCGGTTTTGGGTGTGATTTTTGGTATGGTATCAGTAGTGATTTTTGGTTATATAGTGTTTTGGTGCTTCTACTCTTTGGTTTTTACTCTGTTGATTATTAGTTATATAGTGTTTTGGTGCTTCTACTATTTGGTTGTCACTCTCTGGTGGGTATTTCGTTGCTGTTGTGTTTAATCCGGACCGGCCTCAAGCTTATTGCTTTCTGGCTGTTTCCGCGACTTGGTTTTCAAACTCAAACCTGTTTATGTTTTCACTATGGTAGATTAACTATTACTAACACGGAATATGGTATGATTTGATATGGTATATTTTCTAAATAGTATTCCGATGTTTAGTTTTCATATGGTCTATTTCTTTTATGATAGATTTAGTTAATGATTTGATTCCCATAAAATATAAATAAGTCTCTCATATCGTACAAATTAATTATTCCATATAATACAATTTCATTCTCGGTTTCTATCATAGTGATTTTTGGATGATTTTTGGTGAGATTTTTTAATTCTGTGAAAACAATTCAACCTATAGAGTTTTTATACTTATCTAATTCTCTTCTCTAGTAGCTTTTATTAAATATATATTAAAATGGAACAAATAACTTTTTGATTTTTTTTTTTTTTTTTTTTCACTTTGAAGAATGCTGTTGCATGGCATGATTGAGCACATATTCTAAAGCAAAATCACCACCACCCACAAACCCTAAAAAGAAAAAAGAAAAAAAAAAAAAACAATTATAATTTAAATAACCCAATTCTATTTACTTTATTTTTGCTTCTTCTCTCAAAGTTGTTTTGATTTGGAATATTCAAAATTCCAAGTTCCAACCCAGTACTATTAGCAGTCTTGCACGTGGAGAGAAGAAATAAAATAAAAATTAATTAATTAAAAGTTTTATTGAAGTATGAGATTGACTGACCTAATCTTTTCCATGCACAATCAAAATATTACACCCAATTTAGAATGTTTAAATTATTAATATTAGTATATTTTTAGAGGCAAGTGGTATATGTTTTCATTTTTGGGTTTTTTGACCTGTAAATTATTGAGTGGACCCTTTTCTTTCATTTATATATTATTTTGATCTATGATTCGTACATCATATACAGTGATTTGTACATCATAATATCATATATACAGTGCTAATCAAACCCACTCATATCTCTCTCTGGTTCTCTTTTTATTTTTTATTTTTTATTTTTTGGTTTTCTAATCATTTGGGTTGGTGAAATGGTGATAGTGAACAGGTTGAAAGCAGTATATGGAAGTGGAAGGAAGGTTTGATTGAAGGAAAATTGGATTTTGGATTTTCCTAATTTTCCTTTTGAGTGAAGGAAAATAAAAGGAAAATAGTGAGGTATTGATCAATCCATTACAAGGACCATGCTATCTTTTGAAATCGACACAAAGTGTGAACCTATCGAGATTACATGTATGGTATAAATATCTACTTCCATATACAATAAGAAGATATATACTTTATAACATCACAAAATTCATATACTAAAAATTTTATGTGAGCTCCAATTTGTAAGATTCCATACTCCAATTTCTTGAATTGACTGATCAAGAAAATATATTTATGTACATTTTCGTTTATATTCTCAATGATTAAAGAATTCGATTATGTGCTTTTTTAATATCTATGCTTTTTTAGAATGATTGATTACGTTTATTGTACGTTTTAAATTATCTTTTTGTCAATTTCTTATTTGATGATGGAATTTCGAAGAAAACAACCTATATAATTCTCATTGGGCACTTGAATTGTCAAATAATTGAATAGGAAAGAAACAAGAAATTAAATAGGAGGTTTCTTTCAATTATATCTCCTTTTTAGCCAATTGAGGGGAGGGGATTGGAATTTCTTCACTAATTTTCCAACACAATTATATATATATATATATTCAACTTTAATTTTTTTTTTCTTTTCTTTTCCATGCATGTTAGATTAATGAGTGTATTTCCTATTCATAGTCTAAAGTTATTTCTAAAATCAGAACAAAAAGAGGAAAAGGAGAAAAGAAAAAGAATCCCTTTTTAATTAATTCAAGAGTGGTTCAACATAAAGTGATTAATTTCTGAAACACAAAATTTGCATGGTGGTTTATCTACTTATTAATGAGAAGTTTATTTTTTCTATCAACCAAAATCTTTCTTTTGATGCATATCGATTATTAGTAAAGTGGTTATAAATTTTCCCTTCACTTCAGTGATAAGGGTTTGAATTCCATATTACCCATTAATTCGTAAAGTTTGGGGAGACCCCTCTTTAATAGTGGAAGTTATATTCTATGTCTTGTTTGTACCGGTTGATCTCAGGTACCAACGAACTCTTGACTAGATTGGTGTCAAATAAAGAAAAAAAAAAAAAAAAAAGGTTTTCTTTTGATTTTCAAAAAGCTAACCCAATTTGTAATAATTAAATACTTAATACATTAAAGTCTTTGTTTTTGATGTTCATTAACTTGAATCTAATGCAAATTATATATAAATTGATTATTAATCACAAGTACATAAGAAAAAATGGGTCTTAACAACACATGACGAGCAATGAATTTGCTTTCAATAATTTAGACATCTTTTTTACATGTTGATCTTGGAAAGACAAACCAGTGGGTGGTTTTTAGTATAATATTGGACCTTTATAATAATAATAATAATAATAATAATATTCTCTTCAATTTTTTATGAATTCGAAATAAATTTTGAATTATAATTTTTTTTTAAAAATATTTGTATAATAATTTTTTATGCCACTTATGGTGCATATTCCAAAAAAAAAAATCTTGGAACTAAATAATTCTCCAATTAAATGACCTTAATTGGCTAGCCCACAATATTGTTAAAAAGAATAATGAATTAGAATAGGTTTTAATTGATGTGGGGTGAGGCTAGAAATGATATATATATGGACCACAAAGCAAGTTCAACCATACACATATAAAGTAGCTAGTTTGCTTGGTTGCTTATGGAAAATAATAATGTCAATCTCTATATCTCTAGACCTAACTCGTAAGCAATTGCCAACATGGACGTAGCTCAACTGGTAGATGGACGAGCTTGAGGCTAGCAAATGACTCTTAGGTCAGCGATTCGAATCCTACTTATGGTGAAAGTTTTCAAAAAAATATCTGGTCTCGAATTAATAGATGCTGACAACAACAACCAAAAAAAAAAAAAAAAAAAAAACCTAGGAAGTAATTTAATTACATTGTTTTCCACAACATTCATTGTAAGAATGAGCTAGAACTCTGTAAATTCGATATTGTAATTTGTAAAGGATTTATTATTTATTCTAATGTAAAATATACCAATCAAATTAATGATCTATTGGAATTTGTTAGATCAAGCATTGTCACTGCGGTTCATATATTTATTCCTATAACAAAATCAAATATTATTAGTGTAATTCAAAATTTATTTCAGGGTTTAGATTCGAGAAGAGGGATAAGACCCACAATCTCAATGATGTAAATTCAAAGAGCATACTATTAAACCAATCTTATTTTATAATCCGAACAATTTTCTAAGTAAGAAAAATCAGAATGTAAATTAGATCAAAAATTTCAATGGTGGTTACTGAAATTTATCCAGTTGATTTTAACTTGTATGATTTTTTTTTTTATTTTTTTTATTTAGTAGTAGTTGTCACTTGAGAGATTAGATTTTGTTAGCACCTGATGATGAGTTTGATTTGGGGTTTGGTGATTCTCTTCTCACTTCATTCTTCTTCTTCAATTAATCATCATCTCCTTCAAATCTTTGGAATTCAATTTTTTGGTCCCCACTTCACTGTATCAACCTAAAAAAACAGTCAAAATCATCATTGCCAAAGGACTACCAACCATGAATTTAATGTCATAAAATCATGTCCTTTTCACCTTTTGTTTGTTTGTTTGTTTTTTTTTTTTTTTTTTAATATAATTTATATATATATTTTACTTATCTATGAAGTTACCTGCTTTTTTACTGACCCAAATATTACTGTTTCACTCTCCATGTGCTATGACTAAAAAAAAGGTACTGGCTACTTTCAAAGATTTTGGTGAACTGACAAGCTTCATTTCAGTTCATTCTTCAGTAAATTTTTGTTGATCTCCTTTTGACATTTTGTTAATAATCAAACTCCTCTGATGTGGATGGTCTGCATACAAGAAAAAAATTAATTACGGAGTGTAATTCTGGAATTTTTCATACAAATTTTTTATAAAAGAGAAACTCTCAAGGTTGCAAATTCTATGAAACCATCTAGAACATAACATGAAGATGGTCAAAGTTGTCTCAAGAAACTTCGATAGAAATTTGTTATAATACCAAATCTCGTATTACATATTAATTTTAAGTCTTAATACAAAGAATGAGAATTTACAATTTAAACTTTTGGATCGAATGATTATTGATAGGATTTACAGAAAACCTACGGTACAGATAATGCTGTCGGATGAAGTTTTTTACTATGCAATTGATTAAATAAAATGTCATGAGGATGAATAAAACTTCATGTTAAGGTTGTGAGATTGCAGACTATAGGACCAACAAGAAGGGTTTTGTGTAAATGAATTGACAGTGAATGTTACAAGCAGCAGACAAACTTCATTATTTTTAATTTTCTGTACAAAACATTCAAGTTGGAATGAGAGACAGAAAATTTAAATGCATAATTTTCTTTTATTGCGTTGCACAACAACTCGAATGTGGACATTGTTTGAGTGAGTAAAATTTCCCATCGAATTATGTTGACAATATTTATTAATCCGAAATCAGGTTTTTTTTTAAAACTTTCGTCATTGATAGGATTCGAACCGTTGACCTACGAGTTATTTGCCTAAACCCTAAACTTGTATATCTACTAGCTGAACTGTCATCGAACTAAATTGAACGGTAATAATTAGGGTTTAGAAATGTATGGATGATGGGGTTATGTTTATTCATTTATTAAAGTTTATATATATATATATAATTATTTTGATAATGGGTTGTGTTTCTCTCCACTAAATTTTTGTCATATTTTGTGCACTCATAATCTTATTGATTTTAAAATAAAAAATGTTTTTTTTTAAGCCAAACCCACAAATGCCCCCCATTCACTGTCTGAATAAAAAAAGCAAAATTGAAATGATCACTAAAAAAAAAAAAAGAATCCAATGTCTCCACCACTGACAATGATATATATTGAATTATTGACCCATCACACATGGACACGTGGCCCACATTTAACAACAAAAAAGTGAGGTCTAAATAGTAAATTAGATGCTTCTTCCCTGTCTGTGTGTGTCTTGTCTTTATCAAACTAATCACAAAACAAAGAAGTTAATTATATGTTAATCACATTATTTTTAATGGGGTTTTTTTGTACAGATTATGAATTTTAGCCAAAATGAATATTATTATTTTGTTGACAACATCTATTAATTCGGAACCAGGTATTTATTTAAAAGCTTTTGTATAGGAGTAAGGACGTAACCAAGATTGAAGACTAGGGTAGGCTATAAATTATTTTTTACTGAACATCGACATCACTTAGTTATGAGAACATAGTGAGATATCCCCGTAAAATGTATATTCTAAATAAATACTTTATAAAATTTTATTTTATTTTTAAAAAATCAAATTAAATCATAAGAGAAATATGAAACACAAATGAGAACACTAATTAAATTATACAATATTCTTATATTAGTTTGATCCATTCTAAATATATTGATATAATGTTCTGAAAAATTTAATGAAATTCATTTAACAATATCGTTACTTTGTAAATTTAAAATTGGATTAAATAATAATTTGATTACTCCTAAAATCCCATTATCTATATTTAACAATAACCCTAAAATTTCAAAACAAAATAATTTTTATTTTTTTTAAAGTAACAAAATAAAATATTTAAAGCAATGATATTCACTCAAATATATCTAAATGTTGATGTTGATAAATAGATACACTGAGACATCCCCGTAAAATGTATATTCTAAATAAATACTTTATAAAATTTTATTTTATTTTTAAAAAATCAAATTAAATTATAAGAGAAACATGAAACACAAATGAGAACACCAATTAAATTACCTGATCCCGAATTAATAGATATTGTCATCTAAATGTTTAAAGCCATTATATTCACTCAAATACATTAAGTAACAAAATAAAATATTCACTCAAATATATCTAAATGTTGATGTTGATAAATAGATTGAACGAAGTTCGAATAATGGGAGAAACAATTGTTATTATAAAAAGAAGAAAAAGAAAAGAAATATCATATTTTTTTACTCTGTCTAGGAATTAAAATTAGTTATTTAATTAATTTAAATTTTTTTCTTTACTAATTTATTTTTTTTAAGAGGGCCACCCACACAGGTCCATCCCTGTCTGAGAGTCATTTGTCCAAGCCTCAAGCTCATCCATCTACCGGTTGAACACCAACTGACGGCCAAATTGATTTTTGCATTGAACTCAATTCATTTCATTTTTATTTTTTTCACTTTTATATTTTTAAATACAATGTATCAGCTTTAATTAACTATTTGAGATCATCACAATAGGTTATTGTGCTTTCCTCCATTTTTGACCAATTGAATCCTCTAATTCAGACAAGGGAAGAATATTTATGTTGAAGAAAGACAAAATGGTCTCATGTGCAAAATGTACTATAAAGATTTGTATTGCATGTGTATCCCTAATCATGCTTCTCAAATTAAATCATACCCCAATTTGATTTTTTTATATGTACGTACTAGATGTATAAATCATAATAAAATCAACGTTATGATGAATAAATTTATGATAAGAGTACATGGTTTTGATGGGTTGGCATTGATTTTGTCCAAATTTGTCTGATTCTAAAGATTTGTGAGAAGAGTTAAGAATAGACACCAATTTAAAAACGTTTAGATCAATAATGTATAGATAATTAAACGTTGAAGTAAAACAAATTAATCACAAATTTAATAAAAATGAATTTTAATTTTGTTAAGAAAACTTCCTAAATATTGCCTAATAACAACTAGAAGTTAATCTTAGGACTCTTAGGGGCAGTTTGTTTTTTTTCACAATAAAACTTATTGTCTCTTATATCTTAATTTTTTTTTTTTTCTTTTTTTATAGGAAAAGAAACTTTTATAACCAAAGCAAAGATTACAGCAAAACAGGGGCATCCCCCAAGACCAACGGAGCCACACAATGGGGCACCTCTTCCATCCAAAAGTTATCACAACCTAAAGAAATACCAAGCTTGGCAAGGCAATGAGCCGCCATATTAGCTTTTCGGGGAGCAAAACACACAAAACTCTGGATAGGATCATTTACAAAGGATAAAATATCATCAATAATAGGTCCAACATCAGACAAAACACCAGTACCAGAGATGATTATAGAGACCACCATTTGAGAATCAGATTCGACAATACAGGGGCCAATCCAGACTCAGTAGCGAACCTCAACCCACGCAGAATGGCTAGAGCTTCCGCCATAAGGGGATCAAGGCTCACCGAAACCACCTAAGCACAAAAGGCCAGAACCAGACCATTATGATCTCGAATAATAGCACCAGTTCCTGACCTGTTAGCATGAACATCCACAACAGCATCCGTGTTTATTTTAAACATACCCATATCAAGCGAACGCCAAGACTGACCCACTAAAAAATTCCCACCAGAACCCTTATCAACATTTACATTTCTGAAATCAGCAAGATACACTTCAGCCCAACGGACAACATCGTTAGCGACAATAAGGGAAGAATTATGAATCAGAGCATTCCTTCGGAACCATATTCTCCAGATGACCACACACAACAGCTCCAGCTCAGATTGGAGCAGCTGGCTTTTACAAGATACCATGAAGTCCAAAAAAGACATATTCTCAAGCCCCGCCAAACCCTTCACCTTCAAGAAATCCTTCCGAATGACCTTTAAAAAAGGACAGCTCCAAAGAGCATGAAAAACTGATTCATCTTTACTGCAGCAAAAAAGGCACCAGCGTTCAACCTGCAAACCACGAGAAACCAAGTTGAGCCAAACCGGAAGACATCCTTTACAAGCCTTCCAAATATCAATCTTGATCTTAGTTGGCAATTTAAGACGCCACAAAAATTTCCACCACGAAATCAAAGA